>CM059433.1:119463490-119759868 GCA_030390025.1 Squalus acanthias
GAGCGCTAAATCAAGCACTACACACCTCTCTTAAGGCGCTAACGCCGAGGAGTGAGGCTCTACCTCAGAGTGCTGGCGAAGCTCATGTGATGTCAGTCAGCAATGGAACACAGACACAATGGCGCCAGCCAGTTCTTAAAGGGGAGGGTCAATCTTGCTCTCCATCCACACCCTGCTCATTGCAGCCTTGAATCTCGGCCTGGAGAGACCTGTACATCAATTCTGCTGGAAAGAACAATGGAGAGGCCCAGGGAAAGAGTTCAGAGAGCAGCCCCCAAAAGCTCTTCCAAATCGATGCAAGGAAGGTCAAATCAAAATGAACCTGCAAAGTGCTGCTCAGCACCCAAAACTCCTTCACACAGTGTTGAATCTCTCCAGAAGTCTTTCTCTCTCTCTCTCAGAATGCGTGGTGCAAAAATGTCGCCGACAAAAAAAGGCAGGAAGCGGTCGCCTTTAAATAGCGCTCCCCCAGTCGCTTCCCGACTGCAAAACGCTTCCCTCAACCTGTCGTTGCTGGTGGCAGGCGGTAAGGCAGGGGGCACCACTCAATATCCGGTCCGGGGCGTTGCATGCTCGACTGACGTCACGATCTGCAGACGCAGGAGATCGTGGTAGTAGTGTTTGGCGCCGCCGCAAAATGTCTGGTCAATTTCGCAAGCGGCGCAAACATCGCCGTGCCCGGGCGCTAGTTGCTTTGCGCCCCATTAGCGCCCTCTTAGCGCACTGACGGGAGGCGCAAAGCAACCAAATTTTTCCCCCCATCTCTAACATGAGCACTGTCTTTGTGGAGGCAATGGCGCATGGGCGTTCCGCCATGGATAGGGTGGCAACCGGCATGGAGGACATATGTCGCCAGACTCACGAAAACATGGTGACTCTTCAAAATAGATTGTCTGCTATGGAGGAGAGATGGGCATCTATTGAGGAGAGACACCAGAGCTTCATGGACGTCCTTGTTATGAGGGCTGTCGTACAGAGATGGGTCCTCATGACCCCACTGATGTGCAGCAAGGTGCTCTCCAGCCACTTGCTAGCACTGACAATGAGAGGCTGACCCATGAGAGGGATGTTGGTGGCAGGCAACAAGGAAGTGTGGGCTCCTCTCCAAGCGCTCACACGACCATGCCACTGTGGAGCCCTCGGTCAGAGCCCCACATTCCACACCAAACTGAGATGGCCGTCTCAGCCCCTGCACAGCCGCAAGAAGAGCAGACTGTGGAGGAGCCCTCTCAGGCTCCCAAACTCAGAGGACGTCCGCCAAAGGCATCTAAGCAGGCGCAGCATCAAAGTGCCTCTACATCTGCTGAAGCCACAGGGGAAGCCCCACGTAGAAACACACGTAAGAGGAAGTTAACACACAAATAATCACAAGGGTAGTCACTTGGGTGTTTTATTGTGCTGTAAAGTATCGAGGTTCCTCCTTTTTTGATGTCATTAAACAAATGTGATGGCAAAGAGTTGAGGTTCTGATCTATGTGTTCTGGGAAATGGAAGTTGCACAGTGAGGACTCAGGGCTAATTCCATTTATAATGATGGTGGTGACAGTGATCGGAAAGCACCGTTTATTGGACAGATGTGTGTTAAGAATCTCGACCTTATATTCATCTCCATCTGCCAGCCACCTGTGTTTGAATTGTAAACTTGAAAAACAGTGACAGGATCGGACAAAGTCAACATGGATTTACAAAAGGTAAATCATGCTTGACTAATCTATTGGAATTTTTTGAGGATGTAACTGGTAAAATAGATAAGGGAGAACCAGTGGATGTGGTGTATTTGGACTTCCAAAAGGCTTTTGATAAGGTCCCGCATAAGAGATTAGCGTGTAAAGTTAAGGCACATGGGATTGGGGGCAAGGTATTGACTTGGATAGAGAACTGGTTGGCAGACAGAAAGCAAAGAGTTGCAATAAACGGGTCTTTTTCCGAGTGGCAGGCAGTGACTAGTGGGGTACCGCAGGGATCGGTCCTTGGACCCCAGCTATTCACAATATATATTAATGATCTAGACAAGGGAACTAGATGTAATATCTCCAAGTTTGCAGACGACACAAAACTGGGTGGGCGTGTGTGCTACGAGGAGGATGCCGAGAAACTCCAGTATGATTTGGACAGGTTGGGTGATTGGGCAGAAGCGTGGCAGATGCAATATAACGTGGATAAATGCGAGGTTATCCACTTTGGTGTCAAAAACAGAAAGGCAGATTATTATCTGAATGGCAATAGATTGGGAGAAGGGGAAGTGCAACGAGACCTGGGTGTCCTTGTGCACCAGTCACTGAAGGTAAGCATGCAGGTGCAGCAGGCGGTTAAGAAGGCAAATGGTATGTTGACCTTCATAGCGAGAGGGTTTGAGTACAGGAACAAGGATGTCTTGCTGCAGTTGTGCAGGGCCTTGGTGAGACCACACCTTGAGCATTGTGTGCAGTTTTGGTTTCCTTATCTGAGGAAGGATGTTCTTGCCATGGAAGGAGTTCAGCGCAGATTCTAAGGATAAAGGGGAAGCCATTTAAGACTGAGATGAGGAGGAACTTCTTCACCCAGAGAGTGGTGAATCTGTGGAATTCTCTACCACAGAAGGTTGTTGAGGCCAGTTCGCTAAATATATTCAAAAGGGAGTTAGATATAATACTCACAACTAGGGGGATCAAGGGGTATGGCGAGAAAGCAGGAATGGGGTACTGAGGTAGCATGTTCAGCCATGAACGCATTGAATGGCGGTGCAGGCTCGAAGGACCGAATGGTCTACTCCTGCACCTATTTTCTATGTTTCTATGTTTCTATTCACAAGGCTGATACCTGGGATGGCAGGAATGACGTATGAAGAGAGATTGGGTCGATTGGGCTTATACTCGCTGGAGTTTAGAAGAATGAGAGGTGATCTCATTGAAACTTATAAAATTCTGACAGGACAGGACAAACTAGATGCAGGAAGGATGTTCCCTGATGGTCGGGGAGTCCAGAACCAAGGGTCACAGTCTAAGGATAAGGGGTAAGCCATTTAGGACAGAAATGAGGAGGAATTTCTTTACCCAAAGAGTGGTGAACCTGTGGAATTCTCTGCCACAGAAGGCAGTAGAGGCCAATTCATTATATAGATTCAAGAAGGAGTTGGATATATTTCTTAAGGCTAAAGGGATCAAGCGATATGGGGAGAATGCAGGGACAGGGTACTGAATTTGGATGATCAGCCATGATCGCATTGAATGGCGGAGCAGGCTAGAGGGGCCGAATGGCCTACTGCTGCTCCTATCTTCTATGATTCCATGATTCTATCTATAAGCTCACGCGAATCTGGCATGGATGAGTGCATCCCTTGCCTGACGGCCTGCAATGCGGTCGCGTGCTACTGCATTGGCCACATCCGGACCCGCAAGGCGTGGCTCCACGTCCTCCTCCTCGACCTCCTCCACTTCTTCCGAGGAGTGTGTGCACTGAGCCACTTGGTCGTCTGGCAGCACTAAGCCATGCTGCTGTGCAATGTTGTGCAGGGCACAGCAGAGATTCTGGACACCCTGGCTGGTGCAGACTGCAGGGCTCCACCAGATCTGTCCAGGCATTGGAATCGCATTTTAAGCAAGCCGATGGTTTGTGATAGGGGGCCCTAATGGCTACATGTGTGCAACATAGAACATAGAAGATAGGAGCAGGAGTAGGCCATTCGGCCCCTCGAGCCTGCTCCGCCATTCGATCAGATCATGGCTGATCATCCAAACTCAGTACCCTGTACCTGCCTTCTCCCCATATCCCTTGATACCTTTAGCTTTAAGAAATATCTCTAACTCATTCTTGAATATATTTAATGACTTGGCCTCAACTACCTTCTGTGGTAGAGAATTCCACAGGTTCACCACTCTCTGGGTGAAGAAATTCTTCCTCATTTCTGTCCTAAATGGCTTACCCCTTATCCTTAGATTATGACCCTGGTTCTGGACTCTCCGACCATCGGGAACATTCTTCCTGCATCTAGTTTGTCCAGACCTGCCAGAATTTTATATGTTTCGATGAGATCCCCTCTCATTCTTCTATACTCCAGCGAGTATAAGCCCAATCGACCCAATCTCTCCTCATGTCATTCCTGCCATCCCAGGTATCAGCCTTGTGAATCTTCGCTGAACTCCTTCCATGGCAAGAACATCCTTCCTCAGATAAGGCGACCAAAACTGCACACAGTACTCAAGGTGTGGTCTCACCAAGGCCCTGTACAACTGCAGCAGGACATCCCTGTTCCTATATTCAAACCCTTTCGCTATGAAGGCCAACATACCATTTGCCTTCTTCACCGCCTGCATGCTTACCTTCAGCGAATGGTGCACAAGGACACCCAGGTCTCGTTGCACTTCCCCTTATGTGAAGAGAAAAAGATTGGTGAAGTCAAGCGTAGGTCCCTTGCAGTCAGAATCAGGGGATTTTATAATGGGGAACAAAGAAATGGCAGACCAATTAAATACATACTTTGGTTCTGTCTTCACAAAGGAGGACACAAATAAACTCCCAGAGATGTCGGGGAACATAGGGTCTAATGAGAGGGAAGAACTGAATGAAATCAGTATTTGTAGGGTAATGGTGTTAGGGAAATTGATGGGATTGAAGGCCGATAAATCCCCAGGGCCTGATAATCTACATCCTAGGGTACTTAAGGAAGTGGCCCTAGAAATAGTAGATGCATTGCTGGTCATCTTCCAAAATTCTATAGACTCTGGAACAGATCCCATGGATTAGAGGGTAGCTAATGTAACCCCACTATTTAAAAAAGGTGGTAGAGAGAAAACGGGAAATTATAGACCAGTAAGCCTGACATCGGTAGTGGGGAAAATGCTAGAGTCCATTATAAAAGATGTAATAGCAGAGCACTTGGAAAACAGTGACAGGATCGGACAAAGTCAACATGGATTTACAAAAGGTAAATCATGCTTGACTAATCTACTGGAATTTTTTGAGGATGTAACTGGTAGAATAGATAAGGGAGAACCAGTGGATGTGGTGTATTTGGACTTTCAGAAGGCTTTCGATAAGGTCCCGCATAAGAGATTAGCGTGCAAAGTTAAAGCACATAGGATTGGGGGTAAGGTACTGACTTGGATAGAAAACTGGTTGGCAGACAGGAAGCAAAGAGTTGGAATAAACGGGTCTTTTTCCGAGTGGCAGGCAATGACTAGTGGGGTACCGCAGGGATCGGTGCTAGGACCCCAGTTATTCACAATATATATTAATGATCTAGATGAAGGAACTAGATGTAATATCTCCAAGTTTGCAGATGACACAAAGCTGGGTGGGAGTGTGTGCTGTGAGGAGGATGCAGAGAAACTCCAGTATGATTTGGACAGGTTGGGTGATTGGGCAGATGCAGTATAATGTGGATAAATGCGAGGTTATCCACTTTGGTGGCAAAAACAGGAAGGCAGATTATTATCTGAACGGCAATAGATTGGGAAAAGGGGAAGTGCAACGAGACCTGGGTGTCCTTGTGCACCAGTCGCTGAAGGTAAGCATGCAGGTGCAGCAGGCGGTTAAGAAGGCAAATGGTATGTTGGCCTTCATAGCGAGAGGATTCGAGTACAGGAGCAAGGATGTCTTGCTGCAGTTGTACAGGGCCTTGGTGAGACCACACCTTGAGTATTGTGTGCAGTTTTGGTCACCTTATCTGAGGAAGGATGTTCTTGCCATGAAGGGAGTGCAGCGAAGATTCACCAGACTGATACCTAGGATAGCAGGAATGACGTATGAAGAGAGATTGGGTCGATTAGGCTTATATTCGCTAGAGTTTAGAAGAATGATAGGGATCTCATTGAAACTTATAAAATTCTAACAGGACTAGACAGACTAGATGCAGGAAGGCTGTTCCCGATGGCGGGGGAGTCCAGAACCAGGGGTCACAGTCTAAGGATAAGGGGTAAGCCATTTAGGACTGAGCTGAGGAGGAATTTCTTCACCCAGAGAGTGGTGAACCTGTGGAATTCTCTACCACAGAAGGCAGTTGAGGCCAATTCATTAAATATATTCAAGAAGGAGTTAGATATATTTCTTAAGGCTAAGGGGATCAAGGGGTATGGGGAGAAAGCAGGGACAGGGTACTGAATTTGGATGATCAGCCATGATCGCATTGAATGGCGGAGCAGGCTCGAGGGGCCGAATGGCCTACTCCTCCTGCTCCTATCTTCTATGTTTCTATGTATGTTTCTATGTCAGTGACGCCCTGCACCATTGGCAAGCCAGCCATATTTGCAAAGCCAACCGTACGCGCAGTCACACTTGGGCCATCCGAGGAGAAGTGGATGTAATTGTGCGACTTTGCAAAGAGGGCATCGGTGACCTGCGGGATGCAGGTGTGTGCGGCCGACTGGGAGATGCCGCTGATGTCTGCAGCTGATCCCTGGAAGGGGCCCGAAGCAAAGAAGTTTATTGTGGTGGTGAGTTTGACAGCCACTGGTAAGGAGTGTCGACACACTCCTCTGGGCTCCAGGTGTTGGTGTAGCATTGCGCAGATGTCAGCGACTACCTCTCTCGAAAGTCTCAGCCCCCTTTGGCACTGCGGCTCAGTCATGCTGAGGAAGCTGATTCTCTGCCTGTAAACCCTATGTTGGGGGTATCTCCGGCGGCGAGGTGCAGCCCTGCGCTGAAGCCCTCCACCCTGTGCAGCATCAGGTGGTTGAGGAGGAGGTTGGCGCTCCTGGTGCTGGTGCTGCTGTTGTGGCTGGTTGTGCTGCTGCCACGGCTGCTCTTCCTCAGAATCTGACGACCAGGATGAGAGGGTGTAAATGGTTCCCATACCATTGCTATAGATTTCAGTTGAGGAAAGAAGCTTGCAAGCGTACAGTCAAAGTGGCCTGAGGATATTCCAAACAGGTGACACTGAAGATGGCTCTCAGCTTGAACACTCACAAGTTCAGTAAAGTTGCAAAATCTTTGCCAAAACATCAAACAACAAAGTTGTGACATTTGAATGTCAGCCATGTTGCAGGAGCGCTTTTAAGCTGCTGCAGCAATTGACAACAATTCATGACCTCGAGAAACCCGACTCATTGCAGCTGGAGACGGAAGACGGGAAACACTGAAAAAATGCACCAAAATCGGAAACCCTTATTAAAATAGGATTAGAAAGGCAGTTAACAAGCTGTTAACTGCCTTAAGTGCCTTTCCCGCCGTTTGGTGTCGGGTCAGTTCGGGAGCGGCTGACCCAACACTTGCTAAAGTAGCGTGGAGGCGGGTTCGTATCCCGCTGGCAGTTTTTCCGATTTTCGCTGCTAACCCGCCCTCTCAGCTGAATTAAATTCACGGTCAGAGAGAGAGGGATGGATGGAGGTGCAAGGTAAGTTGGTGTGAGTAAGGATGTGCAGGAGTAGGGTAGGGAAGGCAGAGTGATGGGGATGTGATGAGATGCAAAGCAGGATGAAGGTAAGTGTGGCTTTGCACTAACATTTCGTGATCTAATGAGATCATTGAAAGGTTTGGCCACTGCACCCAGGCCCTCCTGATGACATCCCTGTTTGTGACCTCCTCTGCAATGTGCAACCACGCTGTGTTGGTCTCCTGGGGAGGTCTCTTCCGCCCATCGGAAGGGTAGAGGACCTCCCTGCATATGGAGGGAGTCATGGGAGAACCTGGGTGCAGCCCTGCACCTCTGTGCAGTCATTGTCGGTGTTTGCAGCACTCCAATGCTGCAGAACACTGACAGCACAAATGTCAAATGAAAGTTGGCCATGGTCCCTTTAAGGAAAGTGGCTGATGACACGTCATGAATGACGTCATCAGACCTGCTTCCTCTAATTGGACCGGGAAACGCGCTGGGTGGGCTTAACAACGGAAATTAATTTTTCAGAGTGGGATGGAGCCAGCAGTGGGGCCGCGACCCGCCACCGACCGCACCGGACCCGCCGAGGTAAGGACAATCTCGGCCAGTGATTTCCTTTAGACTCATTTCATTCTCTAATTAGTTCCGTTAATTCTATTTCTCAGATTTATTCTTGTTTTTCATCTTTTGACAGTCCATTTATTTAATTTAGCTTGCTTTTACAGTTAAAACAAACAGTTAACCTATTTTAACTTGAAAGTGAAGCCTGTGTTTGTACAAGCAGCACAAACAAGAAATGCAAACAGGGAGTGGGAAGGCTCAAAAATCATAAGTAAATACATCAGATCAGGACGTTGTTTCAATTATCTTTCTTGTAATATCTGCCCAAATAATTTAATCACATGAACAGTTTCTTGAAAGTAAAAAGTGCCTGTGTGGAATTATTAATGCTGATTAGATTTACAATCCTTTAGTGAAGCTAAATGCAATATTTTGCTGCATAAAAGAATCAGTGCATGTCAAATGAGAATAAAACCATGGACTGTACCTTGTATTTTAGGTTTAAAGACTGTATTCACAAATCCATGCCTTTCCTGAGGAATACCAGCAGGTAATTTGTAGCCTGCACTCCTTAATGAGAAAGTCTCCACTGGCTCGGACTCGCATGGAGAGAGGCCAAAACAGGCTTAGAAACTGCAGCTGATTAATCAATCAGAGAATCTCTTGTTCCCTCAGGAGACTTGTCACTTGGTGTCAAAGTAGCGTGATTAAGAGATTTGGAGTGAGGAGAAACCCAATTTAAGTTTACAGGAATCATCAGCAGAACCGCACAGCTTAAGTGGGAGAATGAATGAATAGATGCACAGCAAGAATTGTAAAATGCCAGACCATGGAGGAGTGGAGGCAACAGGACAGACAACAGAGGAGCTGGAACTTATGAAAGCAGCAAAGCTAAAACAGCTCGCTGTGCTATTGCAGTGGCATCCAGTGGGAAGATAGAGAGCCTGGAACAAATGTCTGCACATTCCTGAGTAATTGAAACACATAATAGGCTTTTAAAAAAAAAATACATATTTAGTCCTTTTCTTTCTAGCATTCTCTTCAATAACTTTTTATAAACTTTAAGCATAATTACCACTAAATAAAAAGGCTCTGCTCATTCTGCTCATACATATCAAAAACAATGCTCGAAGTACAACTATTCAAATCACAGGTGTTTTTTCAATATGATAGGCTCTGACAGCAATGTGTTGTGGGAAATGGAAGCCATGATATGGCAAGGCACAACATTTGCTCAGGGAAAGAGATGGGACTATTTTCTAGAGCAACATGGAGAAAGATATACAGATACATTCAAAAGCGACAAGGAGAGAGATATGGATAGAATAATGTGACTAGGAATCTTATTGGCAGGATCAGTAATTCACTGACACTTCAAATTTCAAAATGTAAGGTCCAAGTTAAAACCCTGTTTTTGGTTTTCCTCCCACCCCTCCTCACACCATCGCCATTTGGAGCCAATGCTTTTACTTTTAGTCTTGGGTCAGGTTATGGAGCTGGAGGAATATAGTGTAGCCTTATCAGCATCAGGAAAACAATGATGGCCTTTGCCAGCCTTTACCATTAGTAAGTGACCCACCATAATATTTAACTTCTTACTATTATATTGACGCATCTGTCTGCCTGAATGACGAATACAACTGGCAGAAAGAAAGGGAAAAGGTATTTAACCTACCAGAGAAGGGTCAAAGAAGCAAGCCATGGAACTAGGTCAATAGTAAGAGCTGCGTTCTCTCCGATCAATGTGCAGCATTTTAAAAGAGAAGAGAAAAGATCCAGAGCAGGTGGCAAATTCAAATTTTCCTGATTCACATAATTCACCCACACAAGCACTATTTATTGCAGCTTTGTGCATGTGCAAAGTGAAAACTGGGACATTGGGCACAGACCAGGTAAGTCACTACAAAATTGGCTGCTACTGATACCAATGTAAAGCCAATCTAGGCAATAAAGACACAAGAAGGGAGATAGGGATTGTGTAAATGCTGTTCAAAATTTTGAAATTTAATGGAAGTGTGGAGTGCAATTCTGCTGCTGTTAATACTGTTATACATGTTTAAATATCCATATCTTTCACATATCCAAACATTCTGGTCCCATTCAGTCTGAATAATTGACAACAGTGAATTTAATTTTTCCAATATTAACACCAAAAGTATTGTTAAACTAAATGTAAAATGAATCAGTTCTCATCAATTTTCTACCTTCCCTTGCCCTACTGAAAGTATTAACTCATTGCTTGGGTATAATCCCACATTCACCAGGCACCCACTAGTACTTTGCTTAAGTGACTATTATTTATGTGTGAACCTTGATGGTGAGTATAGTGAGTGTTTTTCAACCATGTTGTTTATCACAGCTGAGCCTGATCCCACCCTCACCAGATATCCGCACGCACAGGGTATAGATAGCATGTATGGGTAGGAACCCTAACTAATTTTTCCCCTTCCAAACCCAGGCTACAGACCACAGTGATTGGCCATCTGCTCCTGGAGTAGCTACTAGAAAGCACATGAAAACAGTTCAGGAGCATCTCTCTGATTTTTCCTCCCTGTGGGGTGTTGTCTGGCTCATCTCCTCTATACCAGGGTGGAACCAAATATGCAATCTTTCCAATCCAGCACGGGCATGATGGGCCGAATGGCCTCCTTCTGTGCTGTATCATTCTAAACGACTGACTCTATGAACTGATGTCCCAACACACTGCACCACTATGCTGCATCTAATCTTGGGAGATATTCATTACAGAAATTCTTTAAGCAAACAGAAATAGAGTTAAGCATAGCCTCGCAATAACTAACTGGTCCTTGTAATAACAGCTTGAAGTTTACATTAGCTGCATCAAACCTGAAAACAATAAATTATTTTCTTTCCTTTTGCACAAAATCAACAAATATACCTACTCTGTAGTTGGCAAAGGCTCTTCCAAGAAGTAAGGGTCCTGCAGAGCTTGCTCAGAAGTGATTCTCTTTGTTGGATCCATAGTCAGGAGTTTTTGCAGCTGAAACAACAAGAATCAGGTAAGAATGAGTAATGAGGTCTGTGCTGCATCTAGAGGTAGGAATTCACATTCCAGCACAGATCAGGGTGAAATTTAAAGCAATTATGTTCAAGGCTCAAAATAATTGTTTTGTACTGATCAGGAGGATTGCTAATCTCATACAGATTAGCAGTTGCTAAATTGTGCTAAATTGTTTCTAAAGAGTAGGTTAGGGACTCAACCTAAACGCTTGCAGTATACCAACTCAAACATTTGCTAAACTGCACCATTTCAATTCTTGTACATGACACCATATCCAACAGAACTACAGACGTTGAAGAAGGCCACAACCAGCTTCTCAGAGCAGGAGAGGTTGAGTAATAAATGCAGCCTTGTCAGTGTCGCTCATAAAAATGTGACAATTCGAAGGCAAGGTTTCCAAATGGGGATCCCTGCACTCTAATTGGTCTGAGGAAATTCATGGGGTCCACAAGGTAAATCAGATTTCTATCCCTCTGCTGTCATGTTTCTTCTTTGTTGATCTGCTAAAATGTTATTTTATAGCTGTATACTAATAACAAGAAACATTTTCTGCAAATGACAGCAGTTTTCTTTTAGGCAGATAAGACTGTCTTTTGAAAATTAGGACAGGGTCCTTGAATACAAGTCAATATTGGCAGGGTGTCCCTGGGTTTGTGGCAACATTTCCATGTGTTCCCTCCTCCCAAAGAAAAGTTTGAAAACTGCTGTTTAGACCATTTCCATGTGGAAAGATTCAATGCTATGAAATGAAGAAAAGATAATTAACCAGTACAATCACCTTATTAATAAAAAGTGGCGGGGAAGCTACAAATGTTAGAAATCTGAAACAAAAACAGATATGTTGAAAGGCAGGTTAGCATTCCGAACATACCCTCTGTCAGAACTGAAAACTGAAAGATAAGCAAGAATCTTTGTAGGGTTGGAATGGAGAATCTGGATTTTCTCACCCTTTTTAAAAATGTGTATTTCTAGCATGTTCCTGTTATTGTTAATACAGGAAACTTTCGTTTATCCGGCACCCAAATATCCGGAATTCTCGCTTAACCGGCAAAAATCATCCTCCGAAAACTCCTCTCAAATAACCGGCAATGTTGCCGAGTCGCAGTCGAGTCTCCGCGAACGCCGAGTGCTCCGAAAAATCCTCTCAAATAACCGGCAATGTTGCCGATCCCGAGTCCGAGTCCGAGTCCGCGAACGCCGATTTAGTCAGTAGGGGTACTTTTCCTGGCGCTGTCGCAAGTCCGAAACATTGCAGTAGCATGAGTAGATTCTCCCGTGCTGCTTGGAGTCTCTTTGTTAAAAATAGCCTCGGTAGATATAACTCTCTGTTATCCGGTACTTTTGATAAACCGGCACCACGCCGGTCCCGTCGATGCCGGATAAACGAAAGTTTCCTGTAGTACCTTATTGTTTAGATTTAACTCAGTATTCATGAAACCTGATCAGCTACATTTAGACTTGAGCAATGGAGCAACAAATATAAATGCATTTTGAGTTTAGTTTATTCTGCTGGTTTACACTCTACTTGATAGATCCAATCTTATGCCATGGCAAAATGTGCAGGAATGCATAGTTCCCTGTGCAAATGAAAAAAACTGAGCTAAGTGCACACAATTCTGTGGTGTCGAGTCATTAATAATTAGCATAAATTCCAAACACTGCTTTGGATTTGCACCAGCAGCTAACCTAATGGGACTTGTGGAAAATCTGGGTAGCAGCTCAAATTTCAAAGATGAGCCCCCTTAAGGCTGCATGCTGGGGAAAATATTATTTTCACACTTCAGAAAAATGTAAAAGTATATTCTAAAGATTTGTCAGCCTTTGGGAGTGGTAATTGGGGAGAGGAGTAATGGAGGGGAAATGGGGGGAGGGGGTGGGCAGCAGCAGGGAGAAACAACTGCCAGGCAAAAATGAAGAGAAAAGAAACCCAATGCAGAGACACAAAACACAGTCCATATATAAGTGATGGTGTAGCATAGCACTCGATGCTCCTGTTTGATGATTGGCAAAGTAGACATGCTGCTGCATGAGATGGATGAGGGATGGTTGCCCTGTTTGGCATTCCAGGGCACTTGCCCCAGAAGAAAGCAGTGCACCTTGCCTGTCCGGAAGTGGCACCAGGCTCTGTACAGTACTTGGGTGCTATCTGAGGATGATCTGCACTCTTGGAAACTTCGACAGCCAGGAAAACTCTATGTCCTGTTGAGTTGATGCCGCCACCTCCTTTCCAGAGTGATGAATATGTTGCCCCTTGAAAACAAAACCCATGTCACTTGCTTGATGCATCTGTGGCCTATATCACCAATGGCTTGGAATGGTCCAATGGCATAAAATTTTAAGGAAATAATGACCCTCATCCCCTATGGTACAAGTGGCCTGCAGGTTGGTCTCCAATGAAAATGCAGATAAAGCAAAATAATAAGCCAAAAAAAACCAAATCTTCCAACAGAAATCAAAAATTGATACTTACCTTTAAGAAGCTTAATTCCACAGCCAGGCTGCCAACATGCTGCAGCACCAGTTAGAAATGAGCGAATGTACTGCCAATGAGAAATCTGCAAGTTCCAGTGTGGGACTCATTTAAATAAAATTTGTAAGTACAATAACAGTCGTGTTTGTCACCCACAGTCTTGATAATTGCGGCATTTTTCTTCACCGAAAAGCTAGAGCACCTAGCCTGCGCACCATATTTCGTGACTCATGTTCGCTCCCAGTGAGGTTCCATTCTATCAGTGGAGCCTCGAAAATTCAAGGCTTCTGTCTTCAGTAAGCTACTGCCAGAACTATCTATTAATAGTTGTGTTAGGAGACTAGAAGCGCAAGCACCAATTTCAAAGCAACAACGATTGCATCTAATACAACATCCAGGCTCAAGCTAAGGGGGTGGGAGGAGGGGGGAAGCAAAAGGCTGCAGATGCTGAAAATATGAAAGAAAAGCAGAAAATGCTGGAAACACTCATCAGGTCATGCAGCATCTATGGAGATAAGAAGGTAGGGTTAACTTTTAGGTTGATGATCTTTAGTCAGAACTCTGATCAATTACAGCATTATAAATCAGGCAGATTGTCAGTTAGATACAGAGTAAAGATTCTTCTCTATTCCAAAAATTAACACACTGATCGCTCACTGCTTTCACAGAGCAAGCATCAAATGACAAAATATGATATTTCTGCATCTAGTTTTCAAATCAGCAGGAAAGTGATGTCTTGATTGAGAGCAGCAGCGTCATGGTAAATTAAAAAAAATATTTTTAAATTCAAGTACAGAGGTGTATTTTTGCCTAAATATTTAAAGGATAGCGTAGTTATGGAAAAGGACAAAGATAGTCCAGGTGTAAAAGTTCTCAATTGGGGAAAGGCCAATTTTACTAAGCTGAGATGTGATTTAGCAAAAGTGGACTGGAACCAGCTTTTTGAAGTTAAATCAGTGTCAGTGCAGTGGGAGGCGTTCAAGGAGGAGATAGAGTTCAGAGCTAATATGTTCCCACAAAGAAAAAGGGTAGGACTCCCAAATCTAGAACCCCCTGGATGTCAAGGGACATACAGGGTAGGATAAGGAAAAAAAGGGAAGCTTTTGTCAGATACCATCGGCTCAATACTGCAGGATGCCAAAAGGAGTATAGAAAGTGCAGGGGTGAAATTGAAAAGGAAATTAGGAAAGCAAAGAGAGGGCATGAAAAAATATTGGCAAGTAAAATCAAGGAAAACCCAAAGATGTTTTATAAATACATAAAGAGCAAGAGGATAACTAAGGAAAGAGTAGGGCCTATTAGAGACCAAAAAGGTAACCTGTGTGTGGAGGCGGAAGACGTGGATATGGTTCTTAATGAATACTTTGCGTCTGTCTTCACAAAAGAGAGGGACGATGCAGACATTGTAGTTAAGGAGGAAGGGTGTGAAATATTAGATGGGATAAACATAGTGAGAGAGGAAGTATTAAGGAGTTAAGCATCTTTGAAAGTAGATAAATTGCCAGGCCTGGATGAAACGTATCCCAGGCTGTTAAGAGAGGCAAGGGAAGAAATAGCGGAGGCTCTGACCATCATTTCTGGCTACAGGCATGGTACCAGAGGACTGTTAATGTTGCGCCATTGTTTAAAAAGGGAGAAAGGAATAGACTGAGTAATTACAGGCCAGTCAGCTTAAACTCAGTGGTGGGAAAATTATTGGAAAAAATTCTGAGGGACAGGATAAATCTTCATTTAGAAAGTCACAGATTAATCAAGGACAGTCAGCATAGATTTGTTAAGGGAAGGTCACTAAAATGGCAGGGGGTTGGGAACCTGTGCAGGGAGACAGAGGAAAGGGAAGCAAGGATAGAAGCAAAAGACAGGAAGGAGAAAAGCAAAAGTGGCAGTCAGATAAATCAAGGGTGTAAATCAAGCATGGCCACAGTAAATAATAATTCTAAAAGGTCTAAGAGTGTTAAAAAAACAAGCCTGAAGGCTTTGTGTCTTAATGCGAGGAGCATTCGTAATAAGGTGGATGAATTAGCTGCGCAAATAGATGTAAACGGATATGATATAATTGGGATTATGGAGACCAAGGCTGGGAATTCAATATTCAGGAAAGACAGGCAAAAAGGAAAAGGAGGTGGGGTAGCATTGCTGGTTAAAGAGGAGATTAACACAATAGTAAGGAAGGATATTAGCTCTGATGATGTGGAATCTGTATGGGTAGAGCTGAGAAATACCATGGGGCAGAAAACGTTAGTGGGAGTTGTATACAGACCCCCAAACGGTAATGCTGAGGTTGGGGATGGCATTAAATGGGAAATTAGAGACGCGTGCAATAAGGGGACAGCAGTTATCATGGGTGACTTTAATCTACGTATAGGTTGGGCTAACCAAATTAGTAACAATACTGTGGAGGAGGAATTCCTAGAGTGTATACGGGATGGTTTCCTGGACCAATATGTCGAGGAACCAACTAGACATCAGGCCATCTTAGACTGGGTATTATGCAATGAGAAAGGATTAATTAGCAATCTTGTTGTGCGAGGCCCCTTGGAGGAGCGATCATAATATGATAGAATTCTTCATTAAGATGGAGAGTGAAGTAGTTGACTCAGAGACTAGGGTCCTGAATTTAAATAAAGGAAACTACGATGGTATGAGGCGCGAATTGGCTAGGATGGATTGGGGAACGTTACTTAAAGGGTTGACGGTGGATAGGCAATGGCAAACATTTAAAGATCGCATGGAGAAATTTTTTCACCCAGAGGGTGGTGGGGGTCTGGAACTCACTGCCTGAAAGGGTGGTAGAGGCAGAAACCCTCATCACATTTAAAAAGTACTTGGATATGCACTTGAAGTGCCGTAACCTGCAAGGATATGGACCAAGTGCTGGAAAGTGGGATTAGACTGGATAGCTTTTTCGGCCGGCACAGACACGATGGGCTGAATGTCCTCCTTTTGTGCTGTACATTTCTTTGATTCTATGATTTCTATGATAACCGAAATGCAGACCTCCATCCTAGAACTATTCCTTTAACCAGAACTCCAAAAGGGAATCACCTCTACCATAACTGTTGAGGCTTTTTCAACTCCAATCGTAATTGTGCCTCTCTGAATTACTGTTAATTCAATGTAAAATTACAGACGGATTTGTGTGGACTGGTGCTCCCTGTGACAGCCCAAATTCGTTTCACTTAGGACCCCTGTAATTGGCAAAGAGAAGCTTTGAACTCATCCGCCTCGGCTGTCAGTGATAAAAGGGCAGTGTGCTAACCACCCAGTTCCCTTGTTCTTTAGTTCTGCACATTTTCCTAATTCTAATTTATAACAATTCTTCAATCTTAATTCATAACAATCAGTTAGAAGTGTAGAGAAATTTGAACTTGTGGACGTTGTACCAAGTTAAATAATTCTGTCATCTAAAAGGTTTAAAAGTATTTTAGGACTCACAGGGATAAGGAGGCATTGTCTTCTGGAAGTACTGGCTATCAAAATCTTGTATCTTTGAAGTTATTCAAAAACATTCTTGTTCTGAAAATTACAACATCACCCAGCTGGTTCCTGTTTATATGTAGGAATTTCTAGGTCACAAGCTGGAAGCAATTATATTGGAAAACTTGAAACAAGGAAAGACCATTCGGCCCACCCATTAAACCTTCTCCTTCTCAATCCATGCATGACTACCTGAATTGTGGATTCATCCCGCTCAACCCACTCAAGGGCCCTGAATTTATTCAGGGCTTGGGGTGGAATTCTGTTATAAAGGGGGTTGGCTAAGATCGCGGGGTCAGGAGATTGGGCGGAATCCAGAAATGCGGGGTCTCTGCCTTCAGAGCAACATATGTTAATTCTTGTTGGAGACGGGGGTAGGTGGGCTGAAGTTCTGTCTGCCCTATTGGTGGCCTGACATCAGGAACAAGGTGGAGCTAGTAGGGTGGTGTCAATTGCGGCAATTCCTGCTGCTTCTCCCTCCTTTGCTCTGTGTGACCTGAACATCAGCAAGATGCTGCATCTGGTCATGGAGAGGTAGAAGTGGGGCCCACAGGAATGTCCAAGGCCTGAAACACTACAGAAGGTTGCAGGCAGCCACAATAAAGTCATCCCTCTTATAAAGGGCATTGATTTCCACTGTTGGGATTTTTAGCCGGTCATGCCGGCTTCTCCACCCAGTAGCTTTCTAGCACTTTGCCATCCTCTCCTCCCCTACCTCTAGCGGGAACTCAAGATGCTCACATATTGTCGTGGATGCCTGCCTGGTTTATGCTATTTACCAGACACCGCCATGATCCCAGATATTCTGCCGGGGTCAGGCTCAAAGTTTGCTGGTGGGGCAAAAATTCTCGCTCTGCCACAGTTATCGAGGAATTTCGGTTCCCTGATCTCTATGTGTTCTTCCTAATCCCCATGTGAATGAAAGGTCAATTAAAGAAGGAACTTCTGCAGGGTTCTCCCACTCGTCCACCATAATTTTGACAGAAGTGCTCCGGAAACCCTGGAAAATCTTTTCTACACAGATATTGATTTAGTTCCATTTTAAAAGTGTGAATTGACCCAGAATTAACTGCTTTTCTAGTAGTTGGTTCCACCTATTCACTAGCTTGTTTGGAAAAAATCCTTCTAACTTGATTACAAGGATCCTTTCGAGCAATTCTTTGCAAAAAGCTTGAGGACAAAACTCACCAGAAGAAATACTTTACTGTCAGGCTTGACTTTGTGTTTCTCCATATATTTAATGAGGCTGCTGTTAGCATAGCTGAATACAAGAGAAGATCAACAAGTTAGACTTCCTTACCTATTTAACTCCAATTGGACATGACAATATTTAGTGCACACGATTTGCTAATCAAATATTGATTTCATTCCATTATTTACTGTTCTTCACCATGCGAGTGACATCACCAGCAAGCCAAAAACAATCAGATGAGAAACCTGATGCACACTCACACTTTTCTAAGCTGTTTAAGAGCCAAAATAGCCTGCCCTCCCTCGCAGTCAGGGTATAGTGTATGGCCTGGGGAGACCAAAGGAGAGGAACAGAAAATAAAATAACACACAAATATCTTTTCTTAATGATTGTTATTTGCTGTAACTCCCAGCACAGTAGTTCTTTTTTTTATTAGTTCCTGGGATGTGGGCGTCACTGGCAAGGCCAGCATTTATTGCCCATCCCTAGAGAAGGTGGTGGTGAGCCGCCTTCTTGAACTGCTGGAGTCCCTGTGGTGAAGGTACTCCCATAGTGCTGTTAGGGAGGGAGTTCCAGGATTTTGACCCAGCGACGATGAAGGAACGACAATATATTTCCAAGTCAGGATGGTGTGTAACTTGGAGGGGAACTTGGAGGTGATGGTGTTCCCATGCGTCTGCTGCCCTTGTCCTAGGTGGTAGAGGTCGTGGGTTTGAGAGGTGCTGCCGAAGAAGCCTTAGTGAGTTGCTGCAGTGCATCTTGTAGATGGTACATACTGCAGTGGAGGAAGTGAATGTTTAAGGTGATGGATGGAGTGCCAATCAAGCGGGCTGCTTTGTCCTGGATAGTGTCGAGCTTCTTGAGTGTTGTTGGAGCTGCACTCATCCAGGCAAGTGGAGAGTATTCCATCACACTCCTGACTTGTGCCTTGTAGATGGTGGAAAGACTTTGGGGAGTCAACAGGTGAGACACTCGCTGCAGAATACCCAGCCTTTGACCTGCTCTTGTAGCCACAGTATTTATGTGCCTGGTCCAGTTAAGTTTCTGGTCAATGGTGACCCCCAGGATGTTGATGGTGGGGGATTCAGCGATGGTAATGCTGTTGAATGTCAAGGGGCGGTGGTTAGACTCTCTCTTGTTGGAGAGAGTCATTGTCTGGCACTTGTGTGGCGCGAATGTTACTTGCCACTTATCAGCCCAAGCCTGAATGTTGTCCAGGTCTTGCTGCATTCTGGCATGGACTGCTTCATTATCTGAGGAGTTGCAAATGGAACTGAACACTGTGCAGTCATCAGCAAATATCCCCACATCTGATGTTATGATGGAGGGAAGGTCATTGATGAAGCAGCTGAAGATGGTTGGGCCTAGGACACTGCCCTGAGTTCTGATGAAAACAAATTACAATGGCTCCAGTCATAAAGAAATTTCTAAAAAAAGCTTAGCAATTTGATGGAGTGAAAGAGTTAGTCTGATATTCTTCTGTGTGGATGGGAAGACAGAGACAGAAACAAAAGAAAGCTTATTTAAAAAAATGTTATTCTCAGAATGTGGGTGATGTAGCAGACTCTGTTTATTGCCCATTCCTAGCTGTCCTGAGAAGGTGGTGTTGGGATAGCAATTATTTTGCTAGGACATTTCAGTGTGGGACTGGAGTTACATTTATGCCAGACTGGGTAAGAGTGTTCCCTTCCCTGAAAGGCATGAAGTGAACCAGTTGGATTTCATCGTCATTTTCTCTGGTGTCAGCTAACAAATTAGCAAATTTATTGAACTCAGTTTCACAACTTGCCATGGTAGCTAGTCTAGTATCATAACCACATTACTGTACCTTAAAAATGAAATAGTATTGTGTGTGCAAAGTGGGAGATTCCTGTTGTCCAGTGTCACTGGACAAGTAATTGCTGATAAAGCCATATGCTAATTATTTACAAAAACGGCATTTCCAGCATGGAGAAGTAGATTGCCTGTGGGGAAAGTGACTAATTTTCCATTTAAAATATCAAAGGAGTTTAATTTCTTCAGAATGGCAGAGGATTACAAACACGCTTTAGCAGAATGTGTTTTGGATAATTTTCTGGAATTTCATGCATGGGAAGCAACGTTCCATAGCAACTGTTCATATTTTTGCTGCATCATGGATTTTGTAAAATCTGTTCAACAAAAACGAGTTGAAATTTCTGATGCCCACCACCGCCCACCCCCCCCCCCCCCCCCCCCCAAAAGCAGCTCCAAAAACAATAGTCTGCTTCCCACTGAAGAAAATAGGAAATGCAGCACTCAGTGAGTGGTGTGAATGTACCTTCAGCATGTCACTATTGTACAATACCCTTCCCAGACACCAGAATCAGAAACTTGTGGGGGCTTCATAGCTTACGTTGTTCTCCTGAAGTCTTTCTGCAGAGTTGGGTATTCAGGCATTTTGCGGATATCTTCCCAGTCTTTATCTTGCAAAAAAAAAACACAGTTGTGCAATATATGCCAAGATGATATGGATATAATATCTACAAATTCCCTCTAACATTCACAAGAGTCTGAGTAACATGGTACAAAATCAGTGCAGTTTGAATCATGTGACACATTGCAAGCCAGCTAGGAGCTTACTTTTTGATTCTGCTATCAATTTTCAAAAAGGTGACGTATATTGTTTAAAAATGCTATAAAATATAACGTGTTTCAAGATTGATGGGGCCATAGATAAACTGCTTGAACTCTGTTCTTATGACATCAGCTGAACCCCTCAATTGTTACCTTCTCGTGACATACTAGTTACGTGTCATAATATTTGTATCACCCATGTATGTTGCCATTGGTGCTACATCTGGTGACTATGCAACTGTCCTGCAATTACTGTGTATGCACTACTGCTGTGGGATAACAAAATGTCACTTCTGGCAGACTCAAAACCATACCATCCACATATTGAATGGTCAAAATGTCATCCTTTTACAACAGCTCTATAAAATCCAATTAATATATCTGAAATAAATAAAACACGTTTTGTAATTCCTTTTGACTGTTAACCAGCTTGCCACTAATTGTATCTTCCCTGACAACAGTGAACCTTGTATGACTATCTTTACATGCAATAGCTGTTGTTACAATTATCTTCATGAAAATGCAGTTTTTTTAAATGTCACCTTAATGTACTGGATTTCTTTTGGAGTTGTAAACATGAGTAAACTTCAATATTTTCACAATTTTAAATCTAGTATTTTGTTGTTCTTTTCCTCCTTTGTGTCATACTATGTCCTATCCCATTCCCAACATGGAAAGCACCAAGAACTTTTTTAAATGACTGTTTTTCAGGTTTTGTTTTTGCATAAAAATATGTGCAAAGAGCATAAACAGGAATCTACAATGCTTTACAAGAAAAAAATACACCACACCTTCCTCAGATACAAGATAAAATCTATATTGTGCATATCTATAATTGTATCAATGACAGAAGAGGACAGCTAATAACTACAAAAAGGGAACAGTGGTCTCCAAGCCAAGCCAACGAGGAGGAAAATATCCCCATCCAGCTTGGTACAGTGCAGGACTATAGTCCCAAGCAGGTCAGGAAATTACACAGAATATACAGCACAGAAACAGGCTATTCAACCCATCTGATCTATGCCGGTGTTTATTCTCCAAATTACATAGGATTACATAGGATATACGGCACAGAATACGGTTGTGGTGATTGAAGGTCAATCATCACAGCCCCAGGACATCGCTGCAGGAATTCCTCAGGGCAGTGTCCTAGGCCCATCCATCTTCAGCTGCTTCATCAATGACCTTCCCTCCAACATAAGGTCAGAAATGGGGAGGTTCGCTGTACACTGCACAGTGTTCAGCGCCATTCACAACTCCTCAGATAATGAAGCAGTCCATGCCCGCATGCAACAAGACCTGGACGACGTTCAGGCTTGGGCTGATAAGTGGCAGGTAACATTCGCGCCACAGAAGTGCCAGGCAATGACTATCTCCAACAAGCGAGAGTCTAACCACCTCCCCTTGACATTCAACGGCATTAACATCACCGAATCCCCCACCATCAACATCCTGGGGGTCACCATTGACTAGTAGCTTAACTGGACCAGCCTCATAAATACTGTGGCAACAAGAGCAGGTCAGAGGCTAGGTATTCTGTGTAGAGTATCTCACTTCCTGACTCCCCAAAGCTTTTCCACCATCTACAAGGCACAAGTAAGGAGTGTGATGGAATACTCTCCACTTGCCTGGATGAGTGCAGCTCCAACAACCTCAAGAAGCTCGACACCATCCAGGACAAAGCAGCCCGTTTGATTGGCATCCCATCCACCACCTTAAACATTCACTCCCTCCACCAACGGTGTACCGTGGCTGCAGTGTGTACCATCTACAAGATGCACTGTAGCAACTCGTCAAGGCTTCTTCGGTAGCACCTCCCAAACCCGCGACCTCTTCCATCTAGAAGGACAAGGGCAGCAGGCGCATGGGAACACCACCACCTCCAAGTTCTCCTCCAAGTCACACACCATCCTGACTTAGAAGTATATCGCCGATCTTTCATCGTCGCTGGGTCAAAATCCTGGATCTCCCTACCTAACAGCACTGTGGGAGTACCATCACCACACGGACTGCAGCGGCTCACCACCACCTTCTCAAGGGCAACTGGGGATGGGCAATAAATGCTGGCCTTGCCAGCGACGCCCAGATCCCATAAACGAATACAAAAAAAGAAACAGGCCATTTGGCCCAACCAGTCCATGCTGATGTTTATGCTCCACTCGAGCCTCCTCCCGTCTTTCCTCATCTAAATCTATCAGCATAACCCTCTATTCCCTGCTTCTTCATATACTTATCTAGCCTCCCCTTAAATGCATCTATACTATTTGCCTCAACTACTCCATGTGGTTGCGAGTTCCACATTCTCACCACTCTCTGGGTAAAGAAGTTTCTTCTGAATTCCCTGTTTGATTTCTTGGTGACTATCATATAGTGATGGCTTCTAGCTATGCTCTTCCCCACAAGTGGAAACACTCTCTCTGTATCCACTCTATTAAAACCTTTCATAATTTGAAAGACCTCAATTAGGTCACCCCTCAGCCATCTTTTTTCAAGTGAAAAGAGACCCAGCCTGTTCATCCTTTCCTGATATGTATACCCTCGCATCATCCTTGTAAATCTTCTCTGCACCCTCTACACTGCCTCTAAATCCTTTTTATAATATGGCGACCAGAATTGTACGCAGTACTCCAAGTGTAATCTAACCAAGGTTCGATACAAGTGTAGCATAACTTCACTACTTTTCAATTCTATCCCTCTAGAAATAAACCCTCGTACCTGGTTTGCATTTTTATGGCCTTGTTAACCTGTGTCGCTACTTTTAGTGATTTGTGTATTTGTACTCCGAGGTTCCCTTTGCTCCTCTACCCCACCCAGACTCACACCCTCCAAGTAATACGTGACCTCCCTATTCTTCCTACCAAAATGTAATACCTCACGTTTATCTGTGCTGAATTTCATTTGCCAATTATATGCCCATTCTGCAAGTTTATTAGTGTCTTCCTGTAATTTGTTGCAGTCCTCCTCAGTATTAACTATCCCCAATTTGGTGTCATCCGTAAATTTAGAAATTGTGTTTTTGATTCCAACGTCTAAATCGTTCATATAAATTGTGAGCAACAGTGGTCCCAGCACTGATCCTTGTGGAACACCACTACCCACCTTCTGCCACTGTGAATAGCTACCCTTTATCCCTACTCTCTGCTTTATGCCTTGAAGCCAGCTAGCTATCCATTCTGCTACTTGTCCCCTGACTTCGCATTCTCTGACCTTATTCATCAGTCTATTATGTGGTACCTTATCGAAGGCCTTTTGAAAATCTAGATAAATTTAATCTACTGCATTACCCTTGTCTATTCTCTCTGTTACCTCTTCAAAAAATTCAATGAGGTTGGCCAAGCAAGATTTTCGCTTTTGAATCCATGCTGACTATTCATTATTTTATTTTGGCTTCTAGATGATTTTCTATTTTTTCCTTTCGTAGGGATTCCATTATTTTTCCTACCACCGATGTTAAACTGACTGGTCTATAGTTCCCTGTACATGTTCTATCTCCCTTCTTAAATATGTGTATTATGTTAGCTATCTGCCAGTCCTCTGGCACTACACCTTTTTCTAATGAATTATTAAATATGTGTAGTAATGCCTCTGCTATCTCTTCCCTAGATTCTTTTAAAATGCGTGGATGTAATCCATCTGGACCAGGGTTTTTTTTCCTTTTTGAGTTTGATTAGTTTATTTAATATATCTTGTCTTTTTATTTTAAATGCAGTTATTTCATTACTAATCTCATGATCCAATGTCATGTCCACCTGTTCTATCTCCCTGGTAATACTGAGGCAAAGTAATTATTTAATATTTCTGCCAATTCTCTATCACTGCCTGTGGTATTATCCTGTCCATCCCTTAGTGGCCCTATTCCCATCCTGACCGTCCTTTTTTTATTGATGTGCCTGTAAAATATTTTACTATTTTGTTTTATGTTCCTTGATAATTTAATTTCATAGTTCCTCTTTGCCTTCCTAATTGTTTCTTTGACTTCTCTCCTAATCTTGTTGTATTTTCCCTTATCATGCTCTCCCCTGCTGTCCATGTACTTTATGTATGCCTCTTTCTTTACCCTCAATTTTTCCCTTATGGCTTTACTCATCCATGGTGTCTCATTAGTGTTTAGCTTGTTCTTGTTTTTAGCAGAATATATTTTTCTTGGACTCTGTTGAACACCATTTTAAATGTTTCCCATTGCTGTTCTGCATCATTGTTTGCCAATATTGTAGTCCATTTTATTTTCCCAAGTTCTATTCTCAGCCCCTCAAAATCAGCTTTTCTCCAATCGATTACACTGGTCGTCGTCATACTTATGTCCTTCTCAATTATTATTTTAAAGCATATTATATTATGGTCACTATTGCCTAGATGTTCCCCTACTTTTATTTCTCTTATCTGCTCTGGTTCATTCCCCATTACTAGATCTAATAGCGAGTCCTCCCTTGTTGGGCTTTTTACATATTGGGTTAGAAAGGAGTCCTATACACATTGTAAGAACTCCATTCCCTTATCCCCTTTACCTACCTCTTCTGTCCAATTAATATTGGGGTAGTTGAAATCCCCCATGATTATTATTCTATATTTTTTACTCATTTCCCTAATTTGTTTAAATATTTCTTCCTCCACCTCCCTTCCACTGTTAGGTGGCCTGTAGACTACCCCTATTAGTGTGATTGATCCTTTATTATCTTTTATCTCTATCCACATGGATTCTATTTTGGTCTTGCTGATAGCTGTGACACTTTTTTCTACTGTCATTATGTTATCCCTAATAAGTACTGCTACTCCACCTCCCCTTTTTCCTTCTCTATCTTTTCTAAATATGTTATACCCTGCAATGTTTAATTCCCAGTCCTGATTTTTCTGTAGCCATGTCTCAGTAATCCCTACTCTGTCTGGTTCCTCGCAACACATGATTGCCTCCAGCTCCCCTGTTTTATTATGGACACTGTGTGCAATGCTGTACAGACAGTTTAACTCATTTTTAATAGCAGTTCCTTTCACTTTATTTTAACCATCTTTTTACACTCCTGTTCTATAACTCCAAATTAGCCTCCTCCCTTTCTACTTCATCTAATCTTATCAGCATAACCTTCTATTCCTTTCTCCCTGATGTACTTCCCCTTAATGCATCTATGCTAGTCGCCAAACCGGGAACGGTAGCAGAGTGGTTATGTTACTGGACTAGTAATCCAGAGGCCTGGACTAATGATCCAGAGACGTGGGCTGGGGAGTTTAAATTCAGTTAATTAAATAAATCTGGAATAAAAGGCTAGTAACAGTAATGGTGACTGTGAAACTATCAGAATGTTGTAAAAACCCATCTGGTTCACTAATCTGGTCATTATCACATTGCTGTTTGTGGGAACTTGCTGTGCGCAAATTCGCTGCCATGTTTCCCACATTACAACAGTGACTACACTCCAAAAGTACTTCATTGGCTGTAAAGCGCTTTGAGACGTCCGGTGGTCGTGTAAGGCGCAATATAAATTTAAGTCTTTCTTCCTTTAATGTCCTGGTCTGGCCTATACGTGTATATTCATACGTACTTGTACCTGAAGAAGGAGCAGCGCTCCGAAAGCTCGTAATTTTAAATAAAACTGTTGGACTATAACCTGGTGTTGTGCGACTTTTCATTTGTGTATATTCAAGGCAGAGATCGCTAGATTTTTGGATATTAAGGGAATCAAGTGATATGGGGATAGTAGAGGAAAGTGGAGTTGAGGTAGAAGATCAGCCATGATCTTATTGAATGGCGGAACAGGCTCAAGGGGCCGAATGGCCTACTCCTGTTCCTATTTCTTATGTTTTTATGTTCTTCCCCACCTTACTCTCTGTCTCTCTTGGCGCTAAGTCTCCCACAGACACGGGAACGGTATCATACTGATTATGTTACTGGATTAGTAATCCAGATTCCTGGACTAATGATCCGGAGACGTGAGTTCAAATCCCACCACGGCAGCTGGGGAATTTAAATTCAGTTAATTAAATGAATCTGGAATAAAAAAGCTAGTATCAGGGAGGGAGTTCCAGGATTTTGACCAGGCGACGATGAAGGAACGGCGATACACTTCCAAGTGAGGATGGTGTGTGACTTGGAGGGGAACTTGGAGGCGCCTGCTGCCCTTGTTCTTTTAGGTGGAAGAGGTCACGGGTTTGGGAGGTGCTACCGAAGAAGCCTTGACGAGTTGCTGCAGTGCATCTTGTAGATGGTACATACTGCAGCCACGGTATGCCGGTAGTGGAGGGAGTGAATGTTTAAGGTGGTGGATGGGATGCCAATCAAACGAGCTGCTTTGTCCTGGATAGTGTCGAGCTTCTTGAGTGTTGTTGGAGCTGCACTCATCCAGGAAAGAGTGGAGTATTCCATCACACTCCTTACTTGTGCCTTGTAGATGGTGGAAAGGCTTTGGGAGTCAGGAGGTAAGACACTCTCTGCAGAATACCTAGCCTCTGACCTGCTCTTGTTGCCACAGTATTTATGTGGCTGGTCCAGTTAAGCTTCTGGTCAATGGTGACCCCCACGATGTTGATGGTGGGGGATTCAGCGATGTTAATGCCATTGAATGTAGTGCATATGGACTTTAGCAAGGCTTTTGATAAGGTTCCACATGGCAGACTGGTCACGAAGTTAAAAGCCCATGGGATCCAGGGCAAAGTGTCAAGTCGGATTCAAAACTGGCTCGGAGACAGGAAGCAGAGGGTAATGTGCGAAGCATTCGCAACAAAATAGATGAATTAATAGCGCAGATAGAAATGAATAGGTTTGATCTAATAGCCATTACAGAGATGTGGTTGCAAGTGACCAAGGTTGGGAACTAAATATTCCAGGATACTTAACTTTTAGAAGAGATAGGCAAAATGGAAAAGGAGGAGTGGTAGCCCCGATAAGAAAGGATGGGATAAAGAGAGTAAAGAGAAAGGATCTTAGCTCGGAAAATCAAGAAGTAGAATCAGTTTGGGTGGAGCTAAGAAACAGCAAGGGGCAAAAAACATTGGTTGGAGTTGTTTATAGGCCCACAAACAGTCGTTGTAATGTAGGGCAGAGTATAAATCAGGAAATTAGAGGCGCATGTAACAAGGGTAATCATGGGGGACTTTAATCTACAAATAGACTGGGCAAACCAAATTTGTAGTAAAGGAGCATTTAGGGAAGAGTGACCAAAACATGATAGAATTTTATATTGAGTTTGAAAGTGATTTAGTTAAATCCGAAACTAGGGTGTTAAATCTAAACAAAGCAAACTACGTAGGTATGAGGGGCAAGTTGGCTAAGGTAGATTGGGAAACTACATTAAAAGGTATGATGGTAGACAAGCAATGGCTAGCATTTAAGGAATTAATATATAATTTACAACAAATATACATTCCTTTAAGGCACAAAAATCCCACAGGAAAAGTGGTCCAACCGTGGCTAACAAGAGAAGTTAACGATAGTATTAGATCAAAGGAAGAGGCTTATAATGTTGCCAAAAAGAGTAGTAAGCGTGAGGATTGGGAGGATTTTAGAATTCAGCAAAGGACGACGAAGAAATTGATAAGGAAAGAGAAAAAAGAATGAGAGTAAATTAGCAAGAGACATAAAAACAGATTGTAAACATTTCTATAGGTATGCAAATAGGAAGAGATTAGTGAAAGTAAACGTGGGCCCATTAGAGGCAGAGACAGGAGAAATTATAATGGGCAATAAGGAAATGGCAGAGACATTAAACAAATACTTTGTATCTGTCTTCACAGTAGAAGACACAAAAAACATTCCCGAAATAATGGGGAACCAAGGGTCTAGAGAGAATGAGGAACTTAAAGAAATCAGTCTAAGTAAAGACCTAGGGGGAGAAATTCAGTATCGCCCCGTTTGGGCGCGATTATCGGCCGGGCGCAAAGTTTAGCGCCTGGCGCTAATTATCGCCTCCAACTGCAAACTTGGCTTCTATCGCCCCTGGAGGTGATTGGAGCGCTAAATCAGGCGCTACACACCTGTCTTAAGGTGCAAAGGCCAAGGAGCGAGGCGCTACCTCAGAGCGCTGGCGAAGCTCATGTGATGTCAGTCAGCAATGGAACACAGACACACTGGCGCCGGCCAGTTCTTAAAGGGGAGGGTCGATCTTGCTCTCCATCCACACCCTGCTCATTGCAGCCTTGAATCTCGGCCTGGAGAGACCTGTACATCAATTCTGCTGGAAAGAACAATGGAGAGGCCCAGGGAAAGAGCTCAGACTGCAGCCCCCATATTCTCTTCTAAATCGATGCAAGGAAGATCAAACCAGAAAGAACCTGCAAAGTGCTGCTCAGTACCCAAAACTCCTCAACACAGCTTTGAATATCTCCTGCAGTCTCTTTCTCTCACTCAGAATGCATGGTGCAAAAATTTCGCTGACAAAAAAAGACAGGAAGCGGTCGCCTTTAAATAGCGCTCCCCCAGTCACTTCCAGACTGCAAAACGCTCCCCTCAACCTGTCGTTGCTAGCGGCAGGCGGTAAGACAGGAGGCGCCACTCAATATCCGGTCCGGGGCACTACCGGGGCATTGCACTCTCGACTGACGTCACGATCTGCCGGCGCAGGAGATCGTGGCAGTAGTGTTTAGCGCTGCCGCAAAATGTCTAGTTAATTTCGTGAGCGGCACAAACATCACCGCGCATGGGCGCTAGTTGCTTTGCGCCCCATTAGCGCCCTCTTAAGGTACTAACAGGAGGCGCAATCCAACCGAATTTTTCCCCCATAGTACTGGAGAAATTAATGGGCTTAAGTGGTGACAAATCCCCTGGACCTAACGACCTACATCCTAGGGTTTTAAAAGAGGTAGCTGCAGAGATAGTGGATGCACTGGTATTAATCGTCCAGAATTCCCTAGATTCTAGAACAGTCCCCAAGGACTGGAAGGTAGCAAACATAACACCGCTATTTAGGAAAGGAGGAAGAGAAAAAACGGGGAACTATAGGCCAGTTAGCCTGACATCAGTAGTAGGCAAAATGCTAGAATCTATTATTAGGGACATGGTAACAGGGCACTTAGAAAATCAGAACATGATTAGGTAGAGTCAACATGGTTTTATGAAAGGGAAATTGTGTTTGACAAATCTGTTAGAGTTTTTTGAAGATGTAACTAGTAGGATGGATAAATGGGAACCAGTGGATGTAGTGTATTTGGATTTTCAAAAAGCATTCAATAAGGTGCCACACAAGAGGTTATTACACAAAATTAGGACTCATGGGATTGGGGGTATATATTAGCATGGATTGAGGATTGGTTAATGGACAGAAAACAGAGAGTAGGAATAAGCGGGACTTTTTTGGGTTGGCAGGCTGTAACTAGCAGGGTACCGCAAGGATCAGTGCTTGGGCCTCAGCTATTTACAATCTATATTAATGACTTTGATGAAGGGACTGAGTGTAACGTATCCAAGTTTGCTGATGATACAAAGTTAGGTGGGAAAGTAAGCTGTGAGGAGGATGCAAAGAGGCTGCAGAGAGATATAGACAGGTTGACTGAGTGGGCAAGAACATGGCAAATGGAATACAATGTGGGGAAGTGTGAAGTTATTCACTTTGGTAGGAAAAACAAAAAAGCAGAATATTTTTTGAATGGTGAGAGACTGGGAAATGTTTGCATTCAGAGGGACCTGGGTGTCCTTGAATCACAGAAAGTTAACATGCAGGTACAGCAAGCAATCAGGAAAGCAAATGGTATGTTAGCTTTTGTTACAAAGGGATTAGAGTATAAGAGTAAAGAAGTCTTACTGCAATTATACAGGGCATTGGTGAGGCCACACCTGGAGTACTGTGTACAGTTCTGGTCTCCTTATCTAAGGAAAGACATACTTGCCTTAGAGGGAGTGCAATGAAGGTTCACCAGACTGATTCCTGGGATGAGGGGATTGCCCTATGAGGAGAGATTGAGTAGACTAGGCCTATATTCCCTAGAGTTTAGAAGAATAAGAGGTGATCTCATTGAAACATATAAAATTATTAAGGGGCTTGACAGGGTTAATGCTGAAAAAATGTTTCCCCTGACTGGGGAATCTAGAACACGGGGTCACAGTCTCAGAATAAGGGGTTGGCCATTTAGGACGGAGATGAGGAGAAATTTCTTCACTCAGAGGGTTGTGAATCTTTGGAATTCTCTACCCCAGAGAGCTGTGGATGCTCAGTCATTGAGTATATTCAAGACAGCGGTTGCTAAATTTTTGGGAACTAAGGGAATTAAAGGATATGGGGATAGTGCGGGAAGGTGGAGTTGAGGTAGAAGATCAGCCACAATCTTGTTGAATGGCGGAGCAGGCTCAAAGGGCCAAATGGCCTACTCCAGTTCCCATTTCTTATGTTCTTATGTTCTTATGATCTGTATGGCTCAGCTACTCATACAAACATATGGAAAGGAAGGACAGGAAAAGACCATCTGGCCCATTGAGCATGTCCCATACAGCTATGCTGCAATTAAGCATCATGACCCTCAATGCTACCACCCACCAGCAGCTATCTAATCTCCTGGGAGAGGCAAAAAAAACATTAAAAAAGCTGTAGATCAATCCATGTAAAAGAAAATCCAGGAAATTCCCTTCCTACCCCCAAAGGCACTCTAAACGAGTTTCAGAAGACCACTGTGACCATGAGCCATATCACTCAACATCCTACCTACCTTTGTACACAGTGATATGAGCCTCAACCAGAAACTCAACCACCTCCGTTTTAAATGTTTGCAGCGAATCAGTACTCACGAAAATATATGAACAAAGGAATTGCTAGATGGAAAAAAAACCAGGTCCTAGGTCATCCTGACAGTCGCATTATACAACAATAATGGAGATGTTGCTAATCGTGGCAATCAATCTCTATTAGTTTACAACAGATCCAGAAATGACACGAGGAAAACCCCCAGTGGTGGAAAGCTTTGGGAACCATAGGTCCAAAGTCACCTGATTCTCCAAAGCATGCTATATTTACCCTATGTCATGTCTCAAATTACTCATATATTGTATCCCAAAATGTTATTTTTTGAAAAAAATCTATCTAATTTGAATGAATAAACACTATCTGCTTCCACCATCTCCCTAGGGAGCGAGGTGTCATCTATGGCTCAGTGGGTAGCACTCTTGCCTGTGAGTCAGAAGGTTGTCCCACTCCAGAGACTTGAGCACAAAATCTAGCCTGACAGGGAGTGCTGCACTGTCGGAAGTGCCATCTTTCGGATGAGACGTTAAACCGAGGCTCCATCTGCCCTCTCAGGTGGATGCAAAAGATCCCATGGCACTATTTCAATGAGCATGGGAGTTCTCCCCGGTGTCCTGGCCAATATTTATCCCTCAACCAACATCACTAAAACAGATTATCTGGTCATTATCACATGGCTGTTAGTGGGAGCTTGCTGTGCGCAAATTTGCTGCCGCGTTTCCAACATTACAACAACGACTACACTTCAAAAGTACTTCAATGGCTGTAAAGCCCTTTGGGACGTCCTGGGGTCATGAAAGGCGCTATATAAATGAAAGTCTTTCTTTCTTCTTTCTTTCTGTTCCAGAGATTTACCATTCGTTCACTGAAATAATGGGGGATACACTCTCTTTGCCCCTTTTATTTCCCTTTTCCGTTCTGGTCTGTACTTTCTGAATTCAGCTTGGTTCTCTACTATATTATGAACATGACATTTAATATGAGCCTTCTTTTTCTGTTTCAATTTAATCTCTATGGCCACGAATTTAATTCTGGAGGCGGGACAGCTGGTTTCCGGGTTCTGGTCCCGCCCCCAGCTGCCTCCACTCTGCAGACGTGGTTTTACCTTGATTGGCCTTGTTAAGCCCGCCCTGCGTAAGGCCTGCTTTTACCAGCTTAAGAGTTTTAAAAAAGAGAAAAATGAAATTAGATAACTCATTTATAATTTAAAAATACTCTTCAAAAAGGTAAGTTTATTTTTAGCCCTGTAAAAACATTTAATTTTTTTCTTCAAAAAATTAAATTTTTGTTAAAAATATTGAATTAAATGGCATTTTAATTAATTCTAAATATGTAATGTTTTTAAAAATTTTATTTAATGTGTTGGTGTATTTTTTAGGTGATCCCCATTCATACTTTTGACAGTTCTGTACGTACGGACCTGTCAAAAGTATGAATGGGGATTCCCTTCTTCCATTGGTTGGGCCAGCCCACGTGATCCCAACAGTGCCTACGAACCGCTTGCGCCCCTGGGATACGTGGGGCTCTGCCCGCGCGGACCCGGAGAGGCCCAGGAGCGCAAGCCGTCATTCCTCCCGGGCCACCAGGTACTTTCGTACACATTTTGCAGGTCGGAGGCATCCGCATGTTGGCCCACTCTGTCGGCTGGGCTACCTTCCTCCACCAACCTAGTAATCTCCTCAAATAATTCAACCAGGATCCTCTTTTCCAGAAGCCTGTAGAGAGTCTCTAACAACCCATTTTCTGTCTGGGTGGTCATACAGAGTAACTCTAATGATCCCTTCCATACCAACCTACAGAATAAACCTCCCTTGACTCCCTCAAATGACCTTGCCCCATTAATAGAATCTAGCAAGCCATCACCTGTTAATAACCGTGAGCCATGAATAATATAAAGCAGGTGGTGAATATTATTCAGAAAGTGCCTTGCATAGATGAACCCTCCTTGGTCTGGGAGATTCAATTTGGTAATCAAATTAATGAGCTGCAACACAAGGATTTTGCCAAAAGATCTGGAGTCACAATAAAAAGGGGCAGTGTGTAAAATGGGCAATGAAGGGATCTTTATTTTACTAAATGATGAATGAGATGACCATAAGGCTTCAAGGAGAGTCACCAGTTAGTGAATTACCTCCAATAATAGGAGTGGGATGAACTTCTAGAAGTTGGCTGGAAAGCCAGTGAGACCAAGAGGTTTTCCTAAACACATGGATTCCAGGGAGCCAGAAAGCTTTAAGGAAATGGGGAAATCAAGGCCAGATGTCCTTCGTTCAATATCAGGAAGATGGGACTGTCCAGATAGTTATTGATGGATTTAGGAAATGTGTTCAATTCACATCTGGAGAAGGCCAAACAGAAGCAGAGAGTTCAATTCTCTTTTGCCTGCTCTAGACTCTTGAGCAGATGAACCTAACTAAGGGATTACTGAAGATTTAATAATTCCCTTTTCTTCTTGGAAGCATATACAATAATATTACATCTAGCATGACTGTCGTGCTCTCCCACAACAATACAGGAATTGACATACTCTATCAGAATCTCAGGCAAAGCAATATATTTCGCACCACCACATAAACACCATTCCCAACAGACAGACACACAACCTCTGCCAAACATCAAAAAAGAAATCAGCCGAAACAAAAAAAAAGGCAGCAGATATGATTGAACAGAAATAAAAGATTCTACCTGTATTGTGACAGGAAATTGAAGACAGCTGTCTCATTTGTCAGTCATTGTGGCTATTAATGGTTAACTCTTATTATTCTTGGTAAATAAAGAAATACTACATTTACAATAAAAAAATATGGTTGGGGAGTGTGAAGCCATTCTTATATCGATGGTCATTTTAGTTCAGAGTCAAGGAGACCAGTGTCCGGGAGCCAGCTCCTAGCTATAGAACTGATAAATCCACCTCTCTTATCCTGGGGACAGATTCATAGGCCCAGTTTTTCGTGGCTCTATGATTGTGGTGCCAGGATATGTGAGCTGGGTTTAGCAGTGTAAACACAGTTGGATGCTCACAGAGGCCAGTCTCCCAGAATTGGAATGAAAATAGCTAGTTTTAAAACAGCTTAAAATACCTTTTATTCACAAAAAAGGAGAGCCCTGTGTTGTGTGTATGGCATATTCTCACTCTTATACTTTGTAACTAATGTTTATTTACATCTGCTGATAAAAGTGCTGACAATGGGGACACTGTAGGCTGAAATGGGAGTGAAACTTTCTCCCACAGCGCATTCAAAAAGCAGCTCTTTTCTAGATACCATTATTGTAATCATACTGTTACAATGCTTCATAGGAATGTTTTAATTGAACTCTTATCAAAAAGGTCCTATTGATAATAAAATTGTTTTATTGTCTATGAGCATAGCAAATGGTTTTTTTGCATACTGACGGTAGAACAGTGTGAGCTTCCACTTTAAGAAAACAAGAGGGCATATTTTGGTTTTCTGCTAATGTGCAGAGCCTTGTTAAATCACTGTGGAATCAATATCAATGCTGCAATTGGCTGTCACAGAATTGTAAACCCCCCCTCTGTCCTCACTCAGAATGTTGGTGTAGAGTTTTAATTCTAGCTTGCAGGGCTATTTAAATGATTAAACCCACCACAAGTACAACCAACTCATGCCCTTTTCACTCTACAACAAGGAGGTTGGATTTGTATGTAAATTTAGATGAATCTGACATTACATGAAAAAATTAATCTGAAATCAAATATTTATGTCAGACTTATCAATCTAGCAAGCTTTGACATATAAATCAGTCTCCTATCACTCCCTAGGACAGTACATTGGTACACCAATGTGTTACAGCATTGAGTATCCTCCTTAAAGTACCTCCACTTATCAGTTCAGTAACAGGCTTCACTTTAGTGGGACAGTAGTAGACCAGTTTTATTAAACTGCACCAGACTTATTATCTACTAGAAATTACATTTTGCATCAACTAAACAAACTCACCAGCAGGAAATCCCATAACACTGAAAATACGATCCAACTGGTCATGGTGAAAGGGGTTACTTGTTTTGATATCTTCCTGGCGACAATGAAATATGGGTTCTGATGTTAAAAGCTCTGCAAAAATACACCCAATTGCCCAAATATCTAAAATAAAAGACAAGAAATAAAATGAGACAGAAAATTACAATGCTGAATTCACTGTGATCCATGATGTCTTAGTTATCGTTGTTCTGATGGTTCTACTATTGTGTTGGCTTTCAATCAATCGTGACAAAAAGGAATTCTACAGGAAACAACGAGCATACCTGTTATTTTTGTAATTTCTGAAAAGAAAATACTATCTTGTATCCTCCCCAGCTCCTTGAGAAATGTAGCTAGTGAAGACATTGTCTTGTCATACTTGATATACCAGGACAAGGTGGAATCATGAGGGTTTGATAATATTTGTGAAATAGTTAACGTACAGGAATTTTGGAATTATCAAGATGTCTCTGTCACAATTTGAGAAAGGCAGCATAAAAGAACAGGCTGAAGATTTGGAAATGTATGTAGATGGTATGCGACTCCCATCAATTAATTAATCTCTTCTTCATAGATCGCCAAATGACACAACATTTTGGTGTATCCAATCAAGTTTGGGGATATGAGTTCACCTGCATCTGGCCAGGTTTTCTCTGACCTGAGAGTGGATGATTTGGTCACTGGTTACCGATGGGAGAAAACTATTCCATTCCCAGCACTGATACCTCATACGAGAAAAATCTATTAATAAAACACTTTACAAACTAAAACAAAAGTTTTCAGCTTCCATACAGTGAGTTCCTGACCTCAGCTGCATGGGCAGGTTGAAGGCATCAAGCAGAGCTTAAGTATTTCCACACAGCTGCACACCGAGTTACACAGTGACATTAGGAGGTATGGGAGAAGGTTGTTGATTGCTGGGCAATAGTTCATGGTTTTGGGAGACTGAAAAGAGGGGAGAAAATAGTAAAAAATGGGATTTGAAAGAAAGTATTTGGCTATCAACTCAAAAATTATGGAATGTATGGGGGTAATTTTATCCCCCAGGGCGGGTGGCGGGGGTTAAAAAAATTTAAACATCGGGAAACCGGACCCCAACTTGCCCACTTCCGGTTTTAACGGAGGCGGGTCGAGGGGCAGGCGAACAATCTGCTCTTAGCAGGTGGGTCAGTCACTAAAATATTTTAAGGAGGCTGCATGCCTCCATTTTAACAAATGCTTTATTTTTAACTTCTGCAGGCCGAGTTTCCCAGGGCCCAGGAAACCTGGCAGATGAAAGGAGGCAAGAAGGACCGGAGTCACAAGGTAAGTGCATGTATTGCACTGCTTGTGGGGCAGGAGGAGCTGGAGTGCTTTCCCCCTCCCCCCACCCCACCAAGCTTACCTATTAAACATCCTGCGATCACCCGACCCCCACCACCACGATGTTCGCTCCCTCCCGATGTTCTATCCACCCCACAATGTTCAAACCGCACCCCACCCCCCCATAATGTTCGATCTACCCCGCCGCAATGTCCGATTACCCCCGCGATGTTGGACTTACCTGCCATCTGCTCCCCGGATGCTTTCCAGCCCAACAGACAGCCAGCCTGTGAATCTGGCTGGCTGTCGGGCAGGATACCTGTTGAGATCATTTAAAACAGGTCCTGCCGTTAAATTCCTCCCCCCCCTCCCCACATACAGCTCTCTTCCCGGCTCTGAGTTATTATCGGGCCCTTTAAGTTTGAAGACAAAAATGACTGTTCACAGCCCAATACATAGATTAAAGTATGACAAACTGCCCATATTTGAAAAGAAAACAGAGCCTACTTGCAGTAGTCACATAACGAATATTCTAGATTCTTTAGGCTGGATTTTGATACTGGGGCGGGTTGGGGTCGTGTCATCCGCTTTTCGTGTTATCCACCCAACTGCAATTGGATGTGGGAGATTGATGCAATTTTCACCTAATTGGGCAATTGAGTTCCAGCATGTGGGAACCCATGAACTAATTAGTGGTTTCAGTCTGATGATGTCATCATTGCTGCTGCATTGAAGGTCAGAGACTGCCTGGCCTTTGCTGTGAGAGGACCTGGATGGAGATGGAGACGGAGAGAGAAAGAGAGAATTTTTTTTGCACTACCACTCCCAGATATGGCTCCTCCATCCCAGATGCCTGCCAGCCCCAGTCACTGATAGTCAGCCCAGCCAGCTATCCAAATGTGCTCCCGCCAGGTTTCACAATCGTGTTTCAGAACAGGCGTGCTTCACGGAGAACAAGGGTTAAAATCACAAAGGCCTTTCAAACTGGCATTATAGAGCCAATTTAGTGCTTGTTAAGAGCCTTAACAGCCTATCCCGTCTCTTAGAGGCGGGACGGAGTCGGGACCAGCAGACACGATTTAATGAAAATTGCGTAGAGGCAGGATGGAGGCGGACTTGTGCCTGCCCGCCAGTTTTTGCAATTTTAACCCCCCACACGCCTCCAAACCCGCCTCCACGGGTCAATGAAAATCCAGCCCTTTTTCTTTTGTTAATTTTTTCCCCATCTTTCTTAATTGACTCCATGGTGGGGTAAGATTCCATAAGCATCAATCACCCTCCAGTACCTCATCAGTGAGGCCATTATTCATGGACAGTGAGTGTTCGGATGCTACTTCATGGACAGCACTCCAATAATGGTGTTGAAGTTGGAGAGACCAACAATATGAGTAGACTTGATGCACGACATGTCCAACCAATATTGAACAGTAAGCAATAAAACCAAAGGAATGTTGAACTACATAGCCAAAGTAGTAAAATATAAGGCAGAGGAAGTAGTGTTCAAAATGTTCTGCACTCTGTCCAGATCACATCTTGAGTACTGTGCCCAGTTCTGGTTGCCAAGACACAAGGGACATTCAAAGGCTGGAGACATTGCTGAGGAAGAGCCACTAGGCTGAACCCTACTGTCAAGGGTGTGAATCATGAGAAAAAAACAGAGAAACTTGGGCTTTTCGGCTTGCAAAGGAAGCATCTGAGAGGTGCTATGCCTTATACCACTACCGTCTCCTTAAACCCCTCTCCACACTCACCTCCAACAACAAGTGCGAGGAGCTCATGGATTTCTTTGTCAATAAGATTTATACCATCTGTTCAGCTGCCTCTGCTGCATCCCTCCCTTCCCCTAGCCCACCAAACCAAGCCTTCACCAAGGTTCACCCTGCCATAGACCAGAACTCACATCTCTTTCTAGTTTCTCAATATCCCCTCATTCCCTCTCCAAGCTCATCTTGTGCATGAGACCCGCCTCCTGCTCCCTCGACCCTATTCCCAGGAAACTACTGACCACCCAACTTCTCTTCCTGGCCCCCATGCTAGCTGATATTGTAAATGGTTCCCTCTCCTCAGGTACTGTCCCACTCCCTTTCAATTCTGCTGTCATCATCCGCTCTTCACTGACCATTGCCCCTCCATCCTTGCAAACTACTGCCCTATCTCCAACCTCCCTATCCTCTACAAAGTCCTTGAACGTGCTGTCGCCTCCTAAATCTGTGCTCATCTTTCCCACAACTCTATGTTCAAACCTCTCCAATCTGGTTTCTGTCCCTGTCACAGCACTGAAACAGCCCTAGCAAAAGTCACAAATAACATCCTACGTGACTGTGACCATAGTGCACTATCCCTCCTCATCCTCTTGGCATGTCAGCAGCCTTTGACACGGTTGACCATACCATCCTCCTCAAATACCTCTCCTCCAACGTCCACCTGAGTGGGACTGCCCTCACCTGGTTCCACTCTTACCTATCCAGTCGTAGCCAGAGGATCTCATGCTATGACTTCTCTTCCCGCCCCCTGCACTGTTACCTCTGGAGTCTTCCAAGGATCTATCCTTGGCTCCCTCCTATTTCTCATCTACCTGCTGCCCCTCGACGACATCATCCGAAGACACGACGTCAGGTTCCACATACGCTAAAGACACCCAGCTCTTCTCTCAACCTCACCAATCCCTCTGTGTGCTTGTCTGGCATCTAGTCTTGGATTAGCAGAAATTTCCTCCAATTAAACATTGGGAAGACGGAAGCCATTGTCTTCGGCCCCCGCCACAAACTCCATTCCCTAGGCACCTACTCCATCCCCTTCCTGGCCACTGTCTCAGGCTGAACCAGACAGTTTGTAACCTCGGCGTCCTATCTGATCCTGAGCTGAGCTTCCGACCCCCATATCCTCTCCATCACAAAGACCGCCAACTTCCACCTCCGTAAAATCGCCCATCTCTGCCCATGACTCAGCCCATCTGCTGCTGAAACCTTTATCCATGCTTTTGTTACCTCTAGACTCGACAATTCCACTGCTCTCCTCTCTGGTCTCCCATCTTGCACCCCCATGAGCTTGAGCTCATCCAAAACTCTGCTGTCCGTAACCGAACCCGGACCAAGTCTAGTTCACCCATCACCCCCGTGTTCGCTGACATATATTGGCTCACGGTCCACCCTGCTTTAACTTTAAAATTCTTATCCTCATATTCAAGGCCTTGCCCCTCCTTATCTCTGTAAACTCCTCCAGCCCAACAACTCTCCGAGAACTCTGCATTTCTCCAACTCTAGCCTCTTATGTATCCCCCACTTCCTTCACCCCACCATTGGCGGCCGTACCTTGAGCCTAGACGGCTTCAAGCTCTGGAATTGCCTCTGCAAACCGCTTCACCTCTCTTTCCTCCTTTAAGACGTTGATCAAAACCTACCTCTTTGACCAAGTGTTTGGTCATCAGTCCTAATGTCTCCTTCTTTGACTCGGTGTCAATTTCGCTCTGATTACGCTCCTGTGAAGCACCTACTTTAAAGGCGCATATATAAATGCAACAACAACTTGCATTTATATAGCACCTTTAATGGAGTAAAATGTCCCAAGGTGCTTCACAGGAATGTAATCAAGCCAAATTTGACACTGAGCCACATAAGGAGATATTAGGATAGGTGACAGGTAGGTTTTAAGGAGCATCTTAAAGGAGAGGTGGAGAGGCAGATAGGTTTAGGGAGAGAATTCTAGAGCTTAGGGCCCAGGCAGTTGAAGGCACGGCCGCCAATGGTGGGACAAAGAAAATTGTGGATATGCAAGAGGCCAGGATTGCAGAGATCTCAGAAGGTCATAGGGCTGGAGGAGGTTACAAAGTTAGAAAGGGGCAAGGACATGGAAGATTTGAAAACAAGGATGAGAATTTTTAAATCAAGGCATTGCCGCATACAGTTGTAATGTTTTGATTCAATGTAAGTCAGCGAGCACAGGGATGATGGATGAACTGGACTTGGTGCAAGTTAGGATATGGGCAGCAGAGTTTTGGATGAGCTCAAGTTTATGGAGGGTGCAAGGTGGGAGGCCGGCCAGGAGGGCATCGAAATAGTTGAGTCTAGAGGTAACAAAGGCATGGATGAGGGTTTCAGCAGCTGATGAGCTGAGGCAGGAGTGGAGATGGAAGTAGAAAGATGAAATACTTGCATTTATATAGCACCTTTCATGACCTCAGGACATCCCAAAAGCACTTTACAGCCAATTAAGTACTTTTGAAGTGTAGTCACTGTTGTAATGTAGGAAATGTGGCAGCCAATGTGCGCACAGCAAGCTCCCACAAACAGCAATGTGATCATGACCAGATAATCTGTTTTAGTGATGTTGGTTGAGGGATAAATATTGGCCAGGATACCGGGGATAACTCCCCTGCTCTTCTTCAAAATAGTTCCATGGGATCTTTTACATCCACCTGAGAGAGCAGATGGGGCCTCAATTTAACATCTTATCTGACAGACGGCACCTCTGACAATGCAGCACTCCCTAAGTACTGCACTGGGAGTAGGCCGGCTTGGTGATGGAGAGGATATGGGGTCGGAAGTTCAGCTTAGGGTCAAATAGGACACCAGTGGTTCCGAACAGTCTGGATCAGCCTCACCGCAGTGGCCAGGGAGAGGAATGGAGTCAGTGGCGAAGGAACGGATTTTGTGGTGGAGACCAAAGACAATGGCAAGTGCAAGTTGTTGTTGTAAGATAGTGAAGAAAGTAGATAAGGTAAATTTGGAAAATTAATTTAAATTAAATTGCAAGAGTAGGACAAGGGGGCACAGGTTCAAACTGTTAAAAGGAAAATTTAGGACTGATACCAAGAAGTTCTTCACACACTGGGGATAATTTTAACTTTCGATGAGAGTACAAACTGGGTGATATCGGATTGACTGTGTATTACACACCTCTCCCGATTTTCCTTTCCATTGGCTTCAATCGAGAGAGGTGTATAATGGGCAACCGATCTGATACCACCCATTTGCTCCATCGCCGAAAGTTAAAATAACTCCCAAATAGTGATCAATACATGGAATGGGATTCCAGATATAGTCGCGAAGGCGAAAACTTGGAATCATTTAAGAAGCAACTGGATGCTTCAATGGGGGATTTTAGGGTCTTTCAGAATGGAAGAACTAAGTTGGGGTGAATGGTCTTCCTCACTGTAATTATCTTGTGAGATGGGCACCATAGCCGAGACCAGTCCTGCCACCATACACTTCTACTTCCTGTATCAGTTTCTGGATAGCAATCAGTAACAAGAATTCCCGACATTCTCCCCTCTCTAGCTCAGAGCCAACTGCAGCGCCCAAACTGCTGCCTGGCTTAGATCAGGTTATTTCGCACAGACTGGGGATCAAACGTGAGACCGCTTCTGATTTATACAACTCAGCTACACACTGGCCAAACTTGCTGAACCAGCAGGGAGTGTGTTTTTAAATTTTGGCAAATAATGAAGATCACACTGAAGCAACAAGTAGCAACAGGACTTAAATTCCTCTGCCGTTAGTGCCTGAGGCATGTGGCTGAATGTGAATACTTTTTATAGTAACACTTACATTTACACAGTAGCCATTCAGCGCCAACAACATTCCACAAACAACTATGAGTTGAATGATCAGTTACTCCATTTTTGGCATTGATTGAAGTTGAAATGCTGGCCAGGACATGGGAAAACTCTCTGCTCTTCTTCAAATAATGCCATGGGATCATAAATGTCCACCTGAACAAGTAGATGGGGCCTTTGTTTAATGTCTCATCCAAAGGAATTTTTTACATAAAGATTGATCTATCCTCAAGGGTCGTGTACTTAGCACTGAGGCATAAAAAATAATCAAATGAAGGGCAGTCGTTGCTCAATAATTTTCTACTGACATTAATATAATCTCGTGAAACAATTTTTCTGTAATCAAACCGTAATAGTCATGAAATCCTCATAAGTACATAAGAATTTTTAAGAACAGGATAGAGCCATTAGGCTCAAGTGACCTTTTTCACAGGTCATCTCCACCTATTTCCTCCAATCCCATCGCTCTCCAAAAGCTTTTTAAGAATTAATTCTCATGATATGGCCGTCGCTGACAACAACTTTATCTCAAGGGGGCTGGAATACAAAGGGGCGGAAGTTATGTTACAGCCGTACAGAGCTCTGGTTAGACCCCATCTGGAGTACTGCATTCAGTTCTGGGCACCGCACCTCAGGAAGGATATATTGACCTTGGAGGGGGTGCAGCGCAGATTCGACAGAATGATACTGGGGCTAAAAGGGTTAAATTATGAGGACAGGTTGCATAGATTGGACTTTTATTCCCTTGAATATAGAAGATTAAGCGGTGATCTAATTGAGGTGTTTAAGATGATTAAAGGATTTGCTTGGGTAGATAGGGAGCAACTATTCCCTCTGGTGGGGGAGTCCAGAACAAGGGGCCATAACCTTTAAATTAGAGCTAGGCCATTCAAGGGTGATGTCAGGAAGCACTTCTTCACACAAAGGGTAGTGGAAATCTGGAACTCTCTCCCCCAAAAAGCTGTTGAGGCTAGGTCAATCGAAAATGTCAAAACTGAGAATGATAGATTGTTAGGCAATGGTGTTAAGAGTTATGGAACCAGGACGGCTAGATGGACTTAAGATACAAATCAGCCATGATCTAACTGAATGCCGGAACAGGCTCAAGGGACTGAATTGTCTACTCCTATGTTCTTAGATCCCTGCAATGCAGCAGTGATACAGACCTAGAAGCAGGTTACCTTGATTACCCTCTCAGCCAGTAACTAGTGCATGTGTGCAGGTGGATACCATAAAGGAAAAGACATAAATTAAAAACTGAACTTTTTTTAAAAATGGGTGAAACTCTGTTTCCTACTTTTTAACCTTCACCTTTTTCAGCCTGCTCTAGGTCTCCACCTCTTGCACTCTGAAGCTGCTGCAATGGCAATTGTTACAATTACCCTTCCAATATTCCATCTCTCAAGTGTGATGAAATGCCTGGCCTCCACTTGGCACTTTCCACATGATGCAACAGCTGAGATGGGTATTTGAACGTATAAGAAGCTGTGCGCAAGACCCCACAGTCCCATTCCTTGGTGGTCGTAATGTCAACACCTGCGAATTTTTAAAAAAATGACTGATAATCTCAAAGATTAAAATGACGCAACATTTTAATCAAGTTTTATAAGATTATGCGGTGAGTGCTGATTTGCTGCATACCTTCCAAGTAATATGAATCACGGTCAGTGTGGTCTCCTGGACTAGTTTTGATCATCTAAGGGGGTCGGAGAAGAATTTTCCAGATTTCCCCCCCTAAATTGGCTTTGGGTTTTTAAATCTTTATTTTTGCTCCTCCCAGGAGATTACAAGGCTGCTGGTGGAGGGGGTAGGGGGCTGTTGTGAATGATAATGCTCAAGACATTGCAACTGTATGCGGCAGGCTCGATGGCTTAGCTGTTTTTTTCCTGCTCGTCATTTTCATATGTATCTGACTGTTACACAAGGAATATTTTGAAATGCTTCCTGAAGCGCAAATAGATATCTTACAGAATAGTTAAGGAACTTCTAAGAGGAGAGGCAAATGATGTTGTATTCAAATGTATTTGTAAAGGATCTTCAGCACAAATCTATGTTAAAAGAACAGTTCATTCGTACTGAATTACATAGAAATTATAATACAGAAACAGACCATTCAGCCCAATCAGTTTGTGTTGGTGTTTATCCTAATCCCATGTGCCTGCCCTGTTCCCATATTCCTTTATCTCTCTTTCCTTCTACTACATATCTAACCTTTTCTTCAATGTTGATAATGATCCCTGTTTCAATCACTAACTCCAGTAGTGCATTCCATAGCCTCATAACCCTTTCTGTAAAAAGCATTCTCCTGCTCCCTGTCCTAAATCTCTTATATTTAACCTTGTATCTATGTCCCTTTGTTCTAGACCCTTTCAACCACTGGAAGTAGTGTGTTTTCATCTACCCTATTGCATCCATTCATAATTTTAAACATATCTGTCAAATCACCCTGCCATCTTCTCTGATCCAATGAAAACAGCCTCAATTTTTCAAATCTTCTTTTGTGTTTGAATTTCCTCATACCAGGCAGTATCCAATGAACCTGTGCTGTACCTTCACTACTGCCTCAACATCCTTCTTATAGTGCGGAGCGCAAAACCGCACCCTATAGTCCGACTATGGTCTTACTAAGGTTTTATATAGATTCAACATTGCACCTCATCTTCTATATTCTGTATCTCTTGTCATAAAACCCAGTATTCCATTAGCTTTATCCACTGGAGATGCACCTTTTAATGTCTTGTGAACCTAAACCCCCATTTTTTATACTAAAAGCTGTAAAATAAACAATATAATTTTGTAGATAAAAATTAATTCAGTGTCACAGAAAAAAACTCGGCAAAATATTTATGAGTCCCTCGATTGATAAAAGTAGCATGTAACTGAGCCGTACTGTACAGTAAGCTTCAAGTTTAATTCCCGGTCTGCACCGAGTTAGCTAAATTCAGCATGGATGCTACAATATGCTTTGCGCCCCTTGTCTAGGGAGGGGGAAAACTAACAAGGGTTGCCCCTCCCAACTGCTATCCATTGGCCTTTGCAGAAAAGTGTGTGTATGTAGACCGGAAGGAAGAACTGAATCAGGCTCTCCCTCCCTTCCATCACATCTCCTATCCTTTCACCTTTACCCATCACTCCCACCTCTACCTCTACTCACTCCCATCACTTCTCTTACCTCTTCCCCTTTGAACTGTCTATTTAGCCCCTATATTCTCCTTTACCCCTTGTTTCACTGTCATTCACCTCAGTTCAACCCTCCAATCATTTATAGAACACAAGGCTGCAACAGGTGTGTAATCAGTACACTGTCATTTTTTTCTCTCTCACTTTTAAAAAGTACACAATATGAACTTTACCTGAATAAACCTCATGAAATTTGTCCTCTAGTTTTTCTTCAAATAATTTTGAAAAAAAAAACAACTGAGTAGAAACTGCAAGCAGTTCAGCTGACTGAACATTACTGATACATCCTGGGAAATTATGGGGGTGATTTTGCCAGCCCTGGGGAGGCGGGTTTGGAGGTGGGACTGCCGGGAAAATGGCAGAATCTGGGAGTGGGTACCCATCCCACCCCCATGCCATCTTCCCAGGAGGCGGGTACCCGACCCGCGCCGAGTCCCGTCTCCTCGAGGTAGTTTTTTGGCTAATCCCATTTTGAGTTCTGAAGTGTGGGCTTCCCGACGGCTCCGAACCTCGCCAGGGTCACGAGGCGGGCCGTCGGTCTGCGGGGGTCGGAGGGACCGAGTTTTCCGGTGTTCAGGTGAGTGATGGGTGCATGTGTGCAGAGGTAAGTGTGTGAGGTGTGTGTAAAATGTTTTAAAAGCTTTACTTACCTTTACTTCTTCCTGCAGGCTTCCTCCCTTCAGGTCTCGGGAGTCCCTCAGCTCACCAGCACAGAAAGCAGAATGGCCGCTGAACTGTCAAAAGCTGCAGCCTTCTGCTTTCTGCTTAGGAGAGCTCTCCTAACTCAGCCTGAGTGACAGGACTGAACTTAGAGGACAGATTGTCAGTGTTTGACAGCTTCACAGAGCCGTCAAACGATGAATTTGACAGATGAATCGTCACTTGCTGACGTCACCTGTAACCGGCTTTCCCTTAATTGGCCTGCTAAGCCCGCTGGGCGGGCTTAACAAGGTCTATCAAGGGAAAATAGCATGGGTTGGCTGCAAGTCGATGGAGGCGGGACTAAAACCTGACAATTGGGAGTCCCGCCTCCAAAAGCTCCCCATTGACAAAATCCAGCCCTATGTATACTACACATACTCAGACTATACAATCTGCATTAAACTAACAAAATCACAGCTAGGCAAAAATATCATCGAAACGCAGGCTTTTGGGAGAAGCTGAGGCGTTGAAATAATGATTAATGAAAGAATTATAAGATACAAAAGCAATTCATTAGATAAATTTAATCATAATACTGTAAAATGTGATTTTTAAATATTTTATTTTGTCTAAAAGAACCTTATTTTTAACTTAAAAATGTTAGTTACTGAGAAAAAAAACGGTGGTTGAAATTGTTTTCCAGAAAACATTGAGTAGTTTTGTAGGGAAAAATAGTCAACATGCAGGCAAGTGATAATGTGAGAAATCCTATTACAGTGCCACCTACTGGCATCACAGGGAAATGTAACAGGCTGTATGTTTACCATGGGAATCCTTAAGGGGAATGTTTACATAGCAGTATTCAATAGAGCACGCAATCGTGTACAAATTTTTAGATATTCTATATATTGAGAATAGAAAACTTCAGATCAGGCATCTATATATGTATGGCAGAATGCATTATACACTGATGGTTAATACTGGTGCATGCATGCTGAAGAACTCATAGAATCATACAGCACAGAAGGAGGCCATTCGGCCCATCCTGCCTGTGCCGGCTCATTCCCCATAGCCCTGCAAATTTTTCCTTTTCAAGTATTTATCCAATTCCCTTTTGAAAGTTACTGTTCAATCTGCTTCCACCACCCTTTCAGGCAGTGCATTCCAGATCATAATAACGGGCCTCGTAAAAAAATTCTCCTCATTTGCCCCCTAATTCTTTTGCCAATTAGCTTCAATTAGCGCAGTTATTAATTTTCTTAGGAAATGGAACATAAGCTGCTCTCAGAACAACTGAGCCTACAAAGTTTTTTTTAAGATGGAAAAGCCTCCCTCTCCCCTCAAGGACTGGACTGTCGGTTAGCTTGGTATAGGAGCCGGCTGATTTCCCGCCCTCCCAGACTGGGGAGCTGCCTCACTGGCTGCATGCTAATGAGGCCTGACCAACAAGATGGTTTGGGCATCTCGCTAGTCCAATCTTGCCCTTATCACTGCTGCATTTATCTATTTCAGTCCAGTATCCAATGGAGAAAAAGTGCGCAGCGTAAGTTCAGTATGTAAATTTAGCAATCTCAAAGAACTAAGCTTTAAGAGCCTCAGGATTGAGACTACAGAGAATAGAAAAGCCATGCAATACAGAGATCCTGAAGCTAGGTGAAGTCTTTATTTAGTTTTCATGGACCAGTGACTAGTAGGTGATAAACAGCAAATTAAGTATGTTCTGGCTCCATTATCCAAACCTGGTCAGCTGCATTATCTACAGATCTAATAAAATGAACAAATTATTATACCATGCAAACAAATTAACATACTTCATTCCTGAGACAGAACGCATATTGGAGTTGTTTCAAAAATTCTAAGCACACAAGGCCATCATGAATTCTAAGATTAAAATAAAGTGCCTGCAAAACATAAGATTGAGTAGCTTGCAGACCTGACTAAGCTTATCAATCCGCAGGTCAGCGGAGACAAACTGAACAAAAATGGGTGGGGATTGGGGGGGGGGGGGGGCGCGGTGGAGTGGCTACAAAAACAGAGAACATACCTACTAACAATTCTACTCCAAAATGCTGAATAATGCACCAAAATAAGAGTTAAAATCCAAACTTAGACCCTTTCAGAAAATAAAGCCTTCAACACTCACATCACCCTTCATAAAAGTCTAAATCCATCAGTGAGTGAGGAAAAGGAGGCTCTGAATTTTTTTTGCTGGGGCCTAGTCTGAAAAAGTTTTGAATACTTCTACTCCAGAAAGAAGGCCAAATAAGGACCTTATTAAAGGTAGATAAAAGTACTAAATGTTATAAATTATCTCAGAATATTACTTCATCAGGCCAGTAGAATTAGAGGACATAAAAATATGTATGAAAAATCCCTGTCTTTGCAATCTGCTGGCCCCTTTCCAACTTCCCTTTCCTCTCCAAAGCCCTTGGACAAATTGTCACCTCCCAAATCCATGCCCAACTTGCCTGCAACTCCATGTTTGAATCTCAAAGACCGCCTACTTCCATCTGTGTAATCTCGCCCTTCTCCACCCGACTCAGCCCGTCTGCTGCCAAAACCCTCCTCCAAGCCACTGTCACTTGCAGACTCAACCATTCCAACACTCTTCCATCCGCGACTCGCCACAAACTTCAGGTTGCTCAAAACTCTGCTGCCTGTATCCTATCTAGCACCAAGTCCCACTCATCCATCAGCCCTGTGCTTGCTGACCTACGTTGACTCCCGGTCCCCAAAGCCTCAAATTTAAAATAATCATCCTTGTGTTTAAATCCCTTCATGGCCTTGCCTCTTCCTATCTCCGAAATCTTCTCCAGTCTTTCAACTCTGGCCTCTTGTGCATCATGAAATCGCTTTGCCCCACCAATGGCAGCTGTGTCTTCAGCAGTCGAGGCACAAAGCTCTGAATTCCCTCCGTAAACCACTCCACCTCCGTCTCCTCCTTTAAGATCCATCTTAAAACCCACATCTTTGACCAAGCTTTTAGGTTTTTTTTATTCGTTCCTGGGATGTGGGCGTCGCTGGCAAGGCCAACATTTAATGCCCATCCCTAATTGCCCTTGAGAAGGTGGCGGTGAGTCGCCTTCTTGAACCGCTGCAGTCTGTGTGGTGAAGGTACTCCCACAGTGCTGTTAGGGAGGGAGTTCCAGGATTTTGACCCTGCGACGATGAAGGAACAGCGATATATTTCCAAGTCAAGATGGTGTGTAACTTGGAGGGGAACTTCGAGGTGATGGTGTTCCCATGCGCCTGCTGCCCTTGTCCATCTAGGTGGTAGAGATCGCGGGTTTGGGAGGTGCTGTTGAAGAAACCTTGGTGAGTTGCTGCAGTGCATCTTGTAGATGGTACACACTGAAGCCGTGGTGCGCCGGTGGTGGAGGGAGTGAATATTTAAGGCGGTGGATGGGGTGCCAATCAAGCAGGCTGCTTGGTCCTGGATGGTCATAGAGTCATAGAGTTATACAGCACAGAAAGAGGCCCTTCGGCCCATCGTGTCCGCGCCAGCCATCAAGCCCTGTCTATTCTAATTCCATTTTCCAGCACTTGGTCCGTAGCCTTGTATGCTATGGCGTTTCAAGTGCTCATCTAAATGCTTCTTGAATGTTGTGAGGGTTCCTGCCTCTACCACCCTTTCAGGCAGTGAGTTCCAGATTCCAACCACCCTCTGGGTGAAAAAGTTTTTCTTCAAATCCCCTCTAAACCTCCTGCCCCTTACCCTGAAACTATGCCCCCTGGTTATTGACCCCTCTACTAAGGGGAAAAGTTCCTTTCTATCTACCCTATCTATGCCCCTCATAATTTTGTACACCTCAATCAGGTCCCCCCTCAGCCTTCTCTGCTCTAAGGAAAACAACCCCAGCCTGTCCAGTCTCTCTTCATAGCTGAAGTGCTCCAGCCCAGGTAACATCCTGGTGAATCTCCTCTGCACCCTCTCCAATGCAATCACATCCTTCCTATAGGGTGGTGACCAGAACTGCACACAGTATTCCAGCTGTGGCCTAACTAGCGCTTTGTACAGCTCCATCATAACCTCCCTGCTCTTATATTCTATGCCTCGGCTAATGAAGGCAAGTATCCCATATGCCTTCTTAACCACCTTATCTACCTGTCCTGCTGCCTTCAGGGATCTATGTACATGCACACCAAGGTCCCTCTGATCCTCTGTCCTTCCTAGGGTCCTACCATTCATTGTGTATTCCCTTGCCTTGTTAGTCCTCCCAAAATGCATCACCTCACACTTTTCAGGGTTAAATTCCATTTGCCACTGTTCTGCCCATCTAACCAACCCGTCTATATCGTTCTGTAGCCTGAGGCTTCCCTCCTCACTATTTACCACTCCACCAATTTTCGTGTCATCTGCGAACTTACTGATCATACCTCCTACATTCATATCTAAATCATTAATGTACACTACAAACAGCAAAGGACCCAGCACCGATCCCTGCGGTACACCACTGGACACAGGCTTCCAGTCACAAAAACAACCTTCAACCATCACCCTCTGCCTCCTGCCACTAAGCCAATTTTGGATCCAATGTGCCAAATGGCCCTGGATCCCATGGGCTCTTACCTTCTTGACCAGTCTCCCATGCGGGACTTTGTCAAAAGCCTTACTGAAGTCCATGTAGACTACATCAACTGCACTACCCTCATCCACACACCTAGTCACCCCCTCGAAAAATTCAAATCAAATTGGTTAGACATGATCTCCTCCTGACAAAGCCATGCTGACTATCCTTGATTAATCCTTCCCTCTCCAAGTGGAGACTAATTCTGTCCCTCAGAATTTTTTCCAATAATTTCCCTACCACTGATGTTAGGCTCACTGGCCTGTAATTCCCTGGTTTATCCCTACTACCCTTCTTGAATAATGGTACTACGTTAGCTGTTCTCCAGTCCTCTGGCACCTCCCCTGTGGCCAGAGAGGTTCTGAAAATTTGTGTCAGAGCCCCTGCAATCTCCCCTCTTGCCTCACACAGCAGCCTGGGATACATCTCGTCTGGGCCTGGGGATTTATCCACTTTTAAACCCGCTAAAACCTCCTCTCTCTCAATTCTAATTTGTTCAAGTATATCACAATCCCCCTGCCTGATTTCTATGCCTACATCGTCCTTCTCCATAGTGAACGCAGATGCAAAATATTCATTTAAAACCTCACCTACATCTTCCGGCTCTACACACAGATTGCCACTTTGGTCCCTAATGTGCCCTACTCTTTCCCTGGTTATCCTCTTGCCCTTAATATACTTATAAAACACCTTGGGATTTTCCTTTATTTTGCCCGCCAGTGTTCTTTCATGCCCCCTCTTCGCTCTCCTAATTTCTTTTTTAAGTACCCCCCTGCACTTTCTATACTCCTAGGGCTTCCACTGTTTTTAGTCCTTTGTATCTGCCAAAAGCCTCCCTTTTTTTCCTGATCCATTCTTGTATATCCCTTGACATCCAGGGTTCCCTGGGCTTGTTGGTCCCACCCTTGACCTTTACGGGAACATGTTTGCGTTGTACTCTCTCTATTTCCTTTCTGAAAGACTCCCACTGCTCTGATGTGGATTTTCCTACAAGTAGCTGATCCCAGTCCACTTTGGCCAGATCCTGCCTTATCATATTAAAATCGGCCTTCCCCCAATTTAGAACCTTTATTTCCGGTCCATCTTTGTCCTTTTCCATGACTACCTTAAATCTCACCGAATTATGGTCACTGTCACCAAAATGCTCTCCTACTGACACTTCTACCACTTGCCCGGCTACATTCCCTAGAATTAGGTCCAGTACCGCCCCCTCTCTTGTAGGACTTTCTACATGCTGGCTCAAAAAGCTCTCCTGGATGCACTTTAAGAATTCCGCACCCTCTAAGCCTTTCACACTCTGACTATCCCAGTTAATATTGGGGAAGTTGAAATCCCCTACTATTATTACCCTATTATTTCTACACTTCTCTGAGATTTGCCTGCATATCTGTTCCTCTATCTCCTCCTGACTGTTTGGGGGCCTATAGTACACTCCCAGCAAAGTGCTTGCCCCCTTTTTGTTTTTAAGTTCTACCCATATGGCCTCATTAGAGGAACCTGCTAAGATATCATCCCTCCTTACAGCAGTAATGACTCCTTGATTAATATTGCGACACCCCCTCCTCTTTTACACCCCCCTCTGTCTCGCCTGAAGATTCTATACCCCGGAATATTGAGCTGCCAGTCCTGCCCCTCCCTCAACCATGTCTCTGTGATAGCAACAATATCATACTCCCATGTGTTCATCAACACCTTCAATTCATCTGCCTTACTCGCAAGACTCCTTGCATTAAAATAAATGCCATCCAGCCTTGCCATCCTCCCTTGTGCCGTTACATATTTGCTCTGCCTTCCAGGCTGACTTGTTTTTTCCTCTATATTTGGCTGTGCATCACCCCCTACTATAGCTCCACTCTGTATCCCATCCTCCTGCCAAGTTAGTTTAAACCCCCCCCCAACAGTACTAGCAAACCTCCATGCAAGGATGTTGGTCCCGTTCCGGTTCAGGAGCAACCTGTCCGACTTGTACAGGTCCCACCTTCCCCAGAAGCAGACCCAGTGATCCAGGAAACTAAAGCCCTCCCTCCTGCACCAAATCTTTAGCCACGCATTCATCTGCTCTATCCTCCTATTCCTATACTCACTAGCACGTGGCACCGGGAGTAATCCAGAGATTACAACCTTTGAGGTCCTGCTTTTTAATCTGCTACCTAGCTCCCTAAATTCTTGTTGTAGGACCTCATCCCTCTTTCTACCCATGTCGTTGGTACCAATGTGAACCACGACCTCTGACTGTCCGCCCTCCCCCTTCAGAATGCCCTGCAGCCGTTCAGTGACATCCTGAGAGTAGACTGATGGGGCGGTAATTGGTCAGATTGGACTTGTCCTGCTTTTTGCGGACAGGACGTATCTGGGCAATTTTCCACATTGTCGGGTAGATGCCATTGTTATAGCTGTACTGGAACAGCTTGGCTAGAGACGCGGCTAGTTCTAAAGCACAAGTCTTCAGCACTACAGCCGGGATGGTGTCGGGGCCCATTGGCTTTTCTGTATCCAGTGCATTTAGCCGTTTCGTGAGATCATGTGGAGTGAATCGAGTTGGCTGAAGACTGGCTTCTGTAATGGTGGGGACCTCAGGAGGAGGCCAAGATGGATCATCCACTCAGCACTTCTGGTTGAAGATGGTTGCGAACGCTTCTACCTTGGCTTTTGCACTCATGTGCTGGGCTCCGCCATCATTGAGGATGGGGATGCTCATGGAGCCTCCTCCTCCTGTTAGTTGTTTAATTGTCCACCACCATTCACGACTTTAATCTGATCCATTGGTTGTGGAATCACTTAGCTCTGTCTATAGCATGATGTATCCGCCGTTTAGCATTTATGAAGTCCTGTGTTGTAGCTTCACCAGGTTGACACTTCATTTTTAGGTACACCTGGTGCTGCTCCTGGCCTGCTCTTCTACACTCTTCATTGAACCAGGGTTGGTCCCCTGGCTTGTTGGTTATGGTAGAGTGAGGGTTATGCTGGGCCATGAGGTTACAGATTGTGATGGAATACAATTCTGCTGCTGCTGATGGCCCACAGCGCTCATGGATGCCCAGTTCTGAGCTGCTGGATTTGTTCTGAATCTATCCTGTTTAGCACGGTGGTAGTGCCACACAACACAATGGAGGGTGTCCTCAGTGTGAAGACGGGACTTCGTCTCCACAAGAACCGTGCGGTGATCACTCATACCAATACTATCTGGGTGTCAGCTCAACGTCAGAAGATTGTGGGTTCAAGTCCCACTCCAGAGACTTGAGCACAAAAATCTAGGCTGACACTCCAGTGCAGTACTGAGGGAGCGCAGCACTGTTGGAGGTGCCGTCTTTCGATTGAGATGTTAAACCGAGGCCTCGTCTGCCCTCTCAGGTGGATGTAAAAGATCCCATGGCACTATTTCGAAGAAGAGCAGGGGAGTTATCCCTGGTGTCCTGGCTAATGTTTATCCCTCAATCAACATCACTAAAAACAGATTATCTGGTTATTTAATTCATTGCGGTTTGTGGGAGCTTGCTGTGCGCAAATTGGCTGCTGCGTTTCCTATATTACAAGTGACTACACTTCAAAAGTACTTAATTGGCTGTAAAGCACTTTGGGACATCCGGTGGTCATGAAAGGTGCTATATAAATGCAAGTCTGTCAAGTCTGTCTATCATGGACAGATATCTGCGACAGGTAGACTGGTCAAGTAGATTCTTCCCACGTGTTGGTTCTCTCACAATTTCCATTTCAATTAAATGGGATTCTGGTACCTTGAGGATTTCATCTATTTTCTGTGAAAGCAGAAAGCCAATGGCCTTGCTTATAAGATACAAAGGGGCTGCTAGTCCTATATAATCAGGTTTATGGCTTACAGTGGCTGGGGATTGCATTCTAAATTTCTTTTCATTTTCCCGTGAAAATTGAAAACCAGTGGCTTTACCATTAAAGACTGACTCCATCAAAATGGGTTATACATCCATAAGTTTAATATACTGAATGGATTAACATCTTGACTCTTCAACAACCTTTAAGCTCAAAACAGTGTATAATCTCTGCAGGAGATCAAGTACAATATAGTATAATCTACCATCAACTTAAATGAAATCACTGCAGCTACTTAGAATTAATTTATGATAGAAGTCTTATGTCTATGTTGCACCACAAACAAAATTGAATTACTTCACAAGACTAAATTTCCTTCTTTTATTTCAATTTTCCTTTCCAATTTTCTTTGTCAGGTTGCTGCTTATGCTGACATAACCTGCTATCACTTTTGTAAATAGAATTTTTATTTAATAATTTACTGCACTCAGCATGCCATTAAGATACATTTTTCTACTGTAATAACTGAAGATGTAGCCCTTCGAAATTTAACAGAGCACATAAAATTGCAAACTGAAAATCCCTTTTTTATTGCTCATCACAAAAGTATAGCTGAAAGGCATAAATCCATCAGTAGATAATAACCTATACTTTTGTAAATAGAACTTGTGGTCACCATGCAAAATAAAGTGAGCTCTTTGTACTGAAACAGCTGAAAACATACCAAACAAGGTTATTCAATGCGTCTGTTGCATTTATTGTGCTTCTACACACCCCTCTCTCCATGCCCACAATCATGATAGGGTCCTCTGTCTTCACCTTCCACCCAGCCTCTGCATTTGCCAAATCATCATCTGCCACTTCCAACATGATCCCACCACAAAACACATCTTCCCCTTCTCTCCCTGAAGGGGCCATTCCCTCCATGACACCTTGGTTTATTCTTCCACCACCCAAACCACCTCTCCTTCTCCTGACACTTTCCCATGCAAGCACAGGAGATGTAACACTTGCCCATTTACCTCCTCCCACACCTACAGGACCCCAAACGCTCTTTCTTGTGAGATAGCAATTTATGTGTACTTCCTCCAATCTTGCATTCTGTATCTATTACTCATGCTGCAGTCTCCTCTACACTTGGGAGACCAAATGCAGATTAGATGACCAGCTTGCCAAACAATTCCATTCTGTCGGTTAATGTGCCCGCGCTCCCAGTCACTTGCCATGCAAGCTCCCTGTCCAACTCCCATCTGACCGGTCTGTCTTTGGACTTCTACACTGTTCCAATGACGCTCAAGGAACAGCACCTTGTCTTTCTATTAGGCACTTTGAAGCCCTCTGGTCTTATTACTGATGCTAATAACTTAAGACTTTGGGGGAGAAATTCAGTATCACCCCGTTTGGGGCGCAATTATCGGCCGGGCGCAAAGTTTAGCGCCTGGCACTAATTATTGCCTCCGACTGCAAACTTGGCTTCTATCGCCCCCGGAGGTGATTGGAGCGCTAAATCAGGTGCTACACACCTCTCTTAAGGCGCTAACGCCGAGGAGCGAGGCGCTAACTCGGAGCGCTGGCGAAGCTCATGTGATGTCAGTCAGCAATGGAACACAGACACACTGGCGCCAGCCAGTTCTTAAAGGGGAGGGTCGATCTTGCTCTCCATTCACACCCTGCTCATTGCAGCCTTGAATCTCGGCCTGGAGAGACCTGTACATCAATTCTGCTGGAAAGAACAATGGAGAGGCCCAGAGAAAGAGTTCAGAGAACAGCCCCCAAAATCTCTTCTAAATCGATGCAAGGAAGGTCAAATCAAAATGAACCTGCAAAGTGCTGCTCAGTACCCAAAATTCCTTCACACAGCGTTGAATCTCTCCAGAAGTCTCTCTCTCTCTCAGAATGCGTGGTGCAAAAATGTCGCCGACAAAAAAAGTCAGGAAGCGGTCGCCTTTAAATAGCGCTCCCCCAGTCCCTTCCCAACCGCAAAACGTTCCCCTCAACCTGTCATTGCTAGCGGCAGGCGGTAAGGCAGGGAGCGCCACTCAATATCCAGTCTGAGGTGCTACCAGGGCGTTGCACACTCAACTGACGTCATGATCTGCGGGCGCAGGAGATCGTGGCGGTAGTGTTTAGCACCGCCACCAAATGTCTGGTCAATTTCGCGAGCGGCGCAAATATTGCCGCGCCCGGGCGCTAGTTGCTTTGCGCCCCATTAGCGCCCTCTTAGGGCGCTAACGGGAGGCACAAAGCAACCGAATTTTTCCCCCTTTAACTTTAGCTCCCTCTTTTTTTATGACAGGAGATGCTGGTGATGTAGAATATGTGTGTGCCCACTTCTGGGTGGGGGGGGGTGAACGATGGGTTGGTGCCTGGGGTGAGGAACCTCTATCAGAACACTGTGCTGATGGGGCATTCTACTTCCTTGGTGTTAGCCCGCTTTTTTTCTTTTCCTTGGGCTGGTGCATTTTCTTTCACTTTGACAGCTTTCCTGTGTCCATTTCAGGCCTGCATTACCGCCCCCCCCCCCCGCCCCCCGCCACCCAACCCCCATTCCCCCGTCCCCCTACCCCTTGCACCCCCCCCCACACACACACACACAATCACCACCTCAGCTATTCATATATTCTCTGTATCTCTTAATTGTCTTCATTGTATCATGTTACTATCACATCAGTCATTTAAGCATCTCCTGTTTTTAATCTAACCACTTTAAAGGTCATTCTACTTCCTCTATGTGTGAGTATGTGTGTTTTTTCCCCATCCTCTTCCCCTTATGCTATTCCATTTTAAATGCTGTTTATCTGTAATTTTCCAGTTCTGGTTATATCTAAAACGTTAACTTGTCTGACTGACCTGCTAAGTGCTTCCAGTATTTTCTGTTTTTGTTTCATATTTCCAGTTTTTAATTTTTTATTTAAGGTTATTCTCTAAGAAGGTGGAAGGACATGCACAGGTGGAAATAACTCATTAAATTTGTAAGCAATTAGAACACTAAGGGGGAAAAATTAGGTCGCGCCCCATTTGGGGCGCAAATATCGTCTGGACGCAAATATTAGCGCCTGGCGCTAATTATCGGCACTGACTGGAAACTTCACTTTTACCGCCCCGGGAGGTGAGTGGAGCGCTAAATCAGGCGCTGCACACCTGTCTTAAGGCGCAAAGGCCAAGGAGTGAGGCGCTAACTCACAGCGCTGGCGAAGCTCATGTAATGTCAGTCAGCAATGGAACACACACACAATGGCACGGGCCAGTTCTTAAAGGGGATGGTTAATCTTGCTTTCCATCCACATCCTGTTCATTGCAGCCTTGAATCTCGGCCTGGAGAGACTTGCACATCAAATGTGCTGGAAAGAACAATGGAGAGTACCAGGCAAAGAGCTCAGAGTGCAGCCCCCACAGTCTCTGCTAAATCGATACAAGGAATGGCAAATCAAAATGAACCTGCAAAGTGCTGCTCAGTACCCAAAACTCCTTCACACAACGTTGAATCTCTCCAGAAGTCTCTCCCTCTCTCTCTCAGAATGCGTAGTTCAAAAATGCCACCAACAATAAAAGACAGGAAGAGGCCCCCTTTAAATAGCGCCCCCCCCCAGCCCCACAGCGATTGATAGCGTTCCAGTCTTCTGGTCGTTGGATGCGCCAGGCGGTAAGGCAGGGGGCGCCACTCAATTTCCGCTCCGGGGCGCCACAAGGGCGTTGCACCATGGAATGACGTCACAATCTGCGCGCGCAGGTGGTCGCAGCGGTAAAGTTTAGCGCCGCCGCACAATCTCTAGTTAAGTTCCCGAGCGGCGCAAACATCGCTGCGCCCGGGCGTTAACGGCTTTGCGCCCCATTAGCGCCCTCTTAAGGCGCTAACGGGAGGCGCAACCAACTGAATTTTTACCCCTAAATATTTTATTTTTTCAGTTGGTGACACTGAACAACAACTTGCACTTATATAGTGCCTTTAAGAACATAAGAACATAAGAAATAGGAGCAGGAGTAGGCCAATCGGCCCCTCGAGCCTGCTCCGCCATTCAATAAGATCATGGCTGATCTGATCCTAACCGCCAATCTACTATCTACTATCACAGAACCATCTCCTGCATCTAACAGAATTGCACACACGAAATAGGAGCAGAATCAGGCTACACGGTCCCTGGGCCCGCTCCACTACCCACAGGGCCATGACCGATCCGAACCTAGACTCATGTCCAAATTAACATTGGAAAACATCCCAAGATGCTACACAGAGCTATAATCATACAGAATATGGACACTGGATATTAGGAGGGCTGATCAAAAACTTGACCAAAGAGGTGGGTTTTAAGGAGGATCTTAAAGAAGAGGGAGATGGAAAGGCAGAGAGGTTTATTGGGAATTCCAGTTTGGGGCTTAGACAGCTGAAGGCACGGCTGCCAATGGTAGGTGGAAGGAAGTGGGAGGAAATGCACAAAAGGCCAGAGTCGGAGGAATGGAGAGTTCAGAGGGAGTTCTCGGGCTGGAGAAGGTTACTGAAATAGGGAGGCGCGAGGACATGAAGAGATTTAAACACAAGGATGAGAATTTTAAATTTGGGCTGTTGGGGCACTGGGAGCCAATGTAGGTCAGCAAGGACAGGGTTGATGGGTGAGCAGAATTTGGTGTGTGATAGGATATGGATGAGGTGAGAGTAGCTGCCCTCTGCATCAAAGCAGTATTTGACCGAGTATGTCACCAAGGAGCCCGAGCAAAACTGATGTCAATGGGGGTGGGGGGGGGGAGGGGGTGTGTGGCAAAGAGAAAACCCTACAGTTATTGGAGTCATACTTGGCACAAAGAAAAATAGTTGTGGTTGCCAAAGGCCAATAACTGCAGCCCCAAAACAGCAATGCAGGAGTTCCTCAGGGAAGCATCCACAGCAAAACCATCTTGAGCTGCTTCATCAGTGACCTTCCCTCCGTCATAATGTTAGGAGTGGGCCTGTTCGCTGACATTTCCACAATGCTCAGTTCCATTCATAAATCTGCTGCTAATGAAGCAGCCCATTCCAGCCTACAACAGGACCTGATAGCATCCAGACTTGGGCTGACAAATGGCAGGTAACATTTGCACCACATAAGTGACAGGTAACAACCATCTTGAGCAAGAGAAAGCCCAGCCATCTCCCCCAACCTTCAACTGCACCACCATCACTAAGTCATCCACCATCTACATCTCAGGTCAGGAGTGTGATGTAAAACTCACCACTTGCCTGGATGGAGACGGCCGCAGGAACACCCAACACCACTGAGGACAGAGCAGCCCACTTGATCGGCTCCCTTGCTACTGAACTCAATATTCACCCCGTCCATCACCGTGATCGGCAATAAATGCAGCCTGGCCAGTGCTGCTCACATCCTGAGAACAGTTAAGATCTTGAATAACAATCTAGAATATAATTATGCCCCCGACAACCCATCTAGATCAGGAACTCAATGTGCGGGAGTAGCAGCGAGAACCTGTATCCTACCACTCTGACACAGTGCCTTAGTTCATCAATGCTCTGTGCCATTAGGCCATCTCCAACCCAGGATTGTTGTTTTGGTAATCTTCCAGTAGAAAGGTTTGTGCTAGTTTAAAACATCACAGCAAATGCAATAACATTTAAAGCATGGCTTGATTTGACTGCACTTTGTATTAATTTGAATATGTAATCAATATCCAAATTCCCCAGTAGATGTGGACATAACAGTGATAAAATCCTACACTATAATAAGAACATAACAAATAGGAGCAGGAGTAGGCCATTCGGCCCATCGAGCCTGCTCTGCTATTCAATAAGATAATGGTCTACATAATTATGTTTCTTGTGTTTTCTTTTCATGACTTTCCTTCTGCCTCTCTTGCAGGCACAAACACTTGCTGGGGTATGCTTCCATGGACACCAGCAGCCTTCCTGTATCTCACCACAGCATTTATTTTTCAAGTGTAAGCCTAGACAGCGAGTGTTGCCAGGCTATGTAGATGTTTCTTTGTTCCAGTAACCTTTTACCACTGAGGTAATGTTACAGCTCACTTCACTGTTCAATTCTGTTACTCCCGCACATTGAGTTCCTGGTCTAGATGGGCTGTCAGGAGGGCATGATTATATTCTAGATTGTTATTCAAGATTTTAACTGTTCTGGTTCTGGTGGGAAAATAAGCTGTGAGGAGGACGCTAAGAGGTTGCAAAGGGATATAGACAGGTTAATTGATTGGGCAAGAAGGTGGCAAATGGAGTATAACGTGGGGAAGTGTGAAATTATCGACTTTGGTAGGAATAGAAAAGCAGAATATTTTTTAAAAGGTGAGAGACTAGTAAATGTTGGTATTCAGAGAGATTTGGGGGTCCTTGTACACGAATCACAGAACCCTAACATGTCGGTACATAAAGCAATTAGGAAGGCAAATCGTATGTTAGCCTTTATTGCAAGAGGGTTGGAGTATAAGAATAAGGAAGTCTTGCTGCAATTATATAGGGCTTTGGTAAGACCACACCTGGAGTACTGTGTACAATTTTGGTCTCCTTACCTAAGGAAGGATATACTTGGCTTAGAGAGGGTGCAACGAAGGTTCACTAGATTGATTCTAGGGATGAGAGGGCTGTCCTATGGGGAGAGATTGAGTAGAATGGGCCTATATTCTCTGGAGTTTAGGAGAATGAGAGGTGATCTCATTGAAAATTCTTAGAGAGCTTGACAGAGTAGATGCTGAGAGGCTGTTTCCCCTGGCTGGAGAGACTAGAACTAGGGGTCATAGTCTCAGGATAAGGGGTCGGCCATTTAGGACTGAGATGAGGAGAAATTTCCTAACTCAAAGGGTTTGTGAATCTTTGGAATTCTCTACCCCAGAGGGCTGTGTATGCTCAGTTGATGAGTATATTCAAGACTGAGATCAATAGATTTTTAGATACTAAGGGAATCAAGGGATATGGGGATAGGGCGGGAAAATGGAGTTAGAAACATAGAAACATAGAATCTAGGAGCAGGAGTAGGCCATTCTGCCCGTCGAGCCTGCTCCGCCATTCAATACGATCATGGCTGATCATCCAAATCCAGTACCCTGTCCCTGCTTTAATCCCCACAGTACACATATCCCACCCTACCCCCGTAACCCCACGTATTTAATTCCCCCTAACATATCCCATCCTATCCCCATAACCCCACATATTAATCCCCCCTAACACTAAGGGTCAATTTATCATAGCCAAATCAACCTAACCCACACATTTTTGGACTGTGGGAGGAAACCGGAGCACCCGGAGGAAACCCACGCAGACACGGGGAGAATGTGCAAACTCCACACAGACAGTCACCCGAGGTCAGATTCGAACCCGGGTCTCTGGCGCTGTGAGGCACCAGTGCTAACCACTATGCCACCGAGTTGATGTCGAAGTTTAGCCATGATCTTATTGAAAGGTGGAGCAGGCGCGATGGGCCGTACTGCCTATTCCTGCTCCTATTTCTTATATTCTTAACCTCAGGTTTAGCAGTCAAAGAATTATTTCTCACACAAGAACCTAATGTAGTAACCTACCAATTGCTTTTGTGTAATGTCTGGCTCCCAGCAGTAATTCCGGCGCACGATACCAAAACGTTACTACCACTGGATCCAAATCAGCCAAAGGTTTTAGTGGAGAATTAAACAGTCTGGCAAAACCCATGTCAGCTGGAAATTAAAAATACGTAAATTACAATTTACAACATGACTGTCTTTTTAATTACTGGCTGATGAATAATCTGCATTACATAAATTGTGTATGATTTGCAAAATATACAGTTACATCAAAAAGACCTTGGTGGGGTCTCCCTCATTATTTAAATTAAATTATCATCCATATATTTCAATACATCAATATAGGAGTAAAAGAGTCACAGGGACATAATCCCTTTAACACATTTTTAATGTTTTGAGATTATGGCAGAGATCGCCCATTAGACTCACCTTTTTCCCTTCCTTGCATTTCAATTATTTTACTCATAAATGCATGAATACTAAATAGATGGAATGTAAATGTAAGTTAAATCATTATTTTTAAGTTCAATTCTTTCTGTGAAAGATAACCTTTTAACCTTACCTGTTAAACTCCCACACACAAAAGAAAGCAACTCATACTATGATTTAAGTAGTGAATGCCAATGAAAATTTCCCAGTAATGTGCATAATTGTTGGCCTACAATAGCAAAGCGATCAGATTATTTGTACAATAGCAAAATACTATGGATGCTGGAAATCTGAAATAACAACAGAAAATGCTGGAAACACTCAGCAGGCCAGGCAGCATCCCTGGAGAGAGAAACAGAGTTAACGTTTCAGGTCTGGGACCCTTCATCAGAACTGGAAAAAGCTGGAGATGTAACAGATATTAAGCAGGTGCAGAGACAGGGAGGGAGGGGGGGAGGGGGGCGCGGGGTGGGAGGGGAGGAAGGAATTGAAGGAACATACTGTGCTGAGGTAAGAGGCAGGAAAGATAAAATGTTGCAAATGGGCATAGCAAAATCATACAGCATGAAAAATGGGAGCAGGGGTTATAGTTTGAAATTGTTGAATGTTGAGTCCAGAAGGCTGTAAAGTGCCTAGTCGAAAGATGAGGTGCTGCTCCTCGAGCTTACGCTGAGCTTCATTGGAACAATGTAAGAGGCCGAGGACGGAGAGATCAGAGTGGGAGTGAAGTGGAGAATTAAAGTGACAGGTGACCGGAAGCTCAGGGTGATCCTTACGGACTGAACGGAGGTGTTCCGCAAAGCGGTCGCCCAATCTGCGTTTGGTCTCCCCAATGTAGAGGAGACTGCATCATGAGCAGCGAATACAGTATACTAAATTACAAGAAGTACAAGTAAATCGCTGTTTCACCTGGAAGGGGTGTTTGGGGCCCTGGACAGTGGGAATTTATTTGTACAAGTGAATTGTCTACAAAATTAAGCTTCTTGTGTCTTTTTTCCCAATTTCTCTCCCTTTCCTGAAGGTACTTGCCGTTGCATAGTTCCACATGCAGCAGCAACCTTCTGGTGTGTAAACCAAATGTCCATCTTTTATCAGTGAGCTTCGACAGTGAAGGTCAGCAGGTGACGTGACCATGGACAAATTAGCTTTCTTTTGCCCTCATCTGACATTCACTTATATGCACTTTGCAGTACAAGCTCACTCAGGAACACGACCTCTTGCTAGCCCGAAGAAGCGGAGGTCAGCCTGGCAACCACAACTGCTGCCCTGGCTAAGATTAGTCTTGCAGTAGTATCTGCAAACACACACCTACGAATGGTAGATTATGTGATAAATTCAGTGAAGGTTTTTCTAATGGCTAGAAGTTCCTCCATTTGTCCCATGAGCAGAATCATATTTGACTACATGAGTTTGGTTGTGGGATAAATGTAATGCAAGGAGGAATCCCTAGCTCGTGAAGCAGTGAACTTTCTAGGCAGAAACCCCTGTGGTTTCTTATGATTGAGTTCTAAAGAGACCAATTTATACAATAGGTGTTGCACGACAGACGTGTACTGACAAACACAAGAATTTCTGTCTTTATTTTATAAGATTTTAGATAGTTTAGGTAAATTTGATTAAAACAAATACTTCAGGCAGCTGTGTCTGTGTAAGGTTCCTTTTTTTCTTTGTCAAAGTTGGCTTGCACATGGTCAATGCATGGGGCTCAGTTGCATTTCAATTATGCTAGTCAACCTACTCAATGTGAAAGTCTGTCTCAAATAGGTTTTTCTTTGCTCCTTCAATCCATATCAGGCTACCCAAAATACAACTGTTTGTGTCAATAGGGTCCCCATAGGGGTTAATTTTATAGGAATACATCTTAGTGATAGCTATCTCAATATGTAATTTCCTCTGTTATATTGCTAGGAGGGTGTGAACAACACCAAGATGAGATACCTAGACCTTAACTCAGTGTACTGTGTTGAGTGCCTGCTTCAATATTGTTTGTTAAAAACACTCTTTAAAGAAACTGCCTCTACATCAAAGGAAAAATAGTCTGGGAATCCTGTCAGAGTCTTCAGTCTATGTGCCTACTCTGTTTTATTTAAGATGGATTTGAAAATTCATGAGAAATCTTCTCACATAATGTACCATTGGATACTGTATTTTTAATAACATGCTGAGTATAATGGATGTTATATTTCCATTGATCTAAAATAATACTAGTCAATCTTGTACTCAGGTCTCCATGTCAGCAAAGCAGTGTTGAGTTTTGACAGTACTGCTGGGTAACTGAGCTGAACTGTGACCAGGGTGAGGCTTCTTCTTTTTCTCCTACTAACTGTTTCCCAGTTGAGGGAACATGAAACATAGTCTAATAAACTCCATGTCACATCAAAATGAATTTTTTTTGGTTTATGTTTTAGTTTAAGTTGACTCGACTAAGCATTCCCTCTTTAAGCCATGCATAGAACTTCCATGCAGTTCTAGTGGTGCTTCTTGAAAAGCTCCAGTATTTCCTTAACCTGTTCTCTAACTAACTTCATAGACTTGTCCTTGCGGTCTAAAAGGAAACCCTACATCCTTTAACTTTACACACAGAGGAAAATATATTCCATCATGTTTGAAATAGTGATAAGTACCTATTTTTACACGCCCTCGTTCTGGCCCTTCCCCCATTACTAGGATGTTTGCTGGTTTCTGGAAGAAAAAACAAAGAGAATTAAAGACAGATTAATCCTTCACAATTAAAGTTAAAATATAAACTGTAGTTAGTATAATATGGATGGCACATCTTTACATCTAAAAGTTTAAATATTGTTACCAAAAAAACTTTCCACGTTTACTACGGTGCTCAAGAATGCTGCACTAAAGTGGTAAGGCATATATTCAAGTCTGTATTTCCCACAAGTTGCTGTCACCAACTATACCACACGTGAAGTTTTGAGTCATGTGCAGGTATTTCCTCACAGGAGGAAGGAAAAATGGAAAGTTCTGCCACTCTGGACTGTTCTCATAAACATTCAGTCAGTTGACTGTATAGCAGCAAGTCCTTCTGGACATTTTATTGTCTGGGGAAAGTGTGTGGTGAGGATACTTTGAACAAGAAAGGGAGAAATAATAAAACAGAATCAAAAAACTATTTATTTTAGATCAATTGATCACTGTGGGGGAATATTTCCTCTGTATTAAATGTAGTAAAATTGTAAATACAATTTTTATATTTGGGTTTATGGTTTTGCTACAAAGAACAGTGAAAATCTACCCTATGTCTCAAAATACTATTAAATGGCAGTAGAAGTATGAAAATAATCATAAGTACCAAATCCACCAAAATTAACATGACCAATAGAACCTTTGACAGTACTCATTTCAAATCTGCAAAGATACAAGAGATTGTGACACAGGTTAAATGGTTACTTACATGGATATTTTACTCTGGGTTTAAAATTGCAATATTACTTTTCAATACAGCATTACAGAAGTTTAAAAACACTCCGCTCCATAAGAATGAGTTCAGAATAGATTCTGGAATCCAAATTAATCCAAATCTGGATTATTATATGCTCAATTCATCTTCAACATCATAGACAGTTTTTTCTCTTTGCAGATGCTGACAGACTTGCTGTGTTTGTAGCATTTATGGTTTTGATTTTTGATTTTGATTTTTCCATCTGTTAAATAAAGTATTGTTGCACAAGTCCAGCAATTGAATCTTGGTCACAAGCTGAGAACACATTTATCAGATTAGGATAGTAACATCTTTCCATCATGAAAGAGTTACGTTTTCTAACAATAACATATTTTCCTTCTTTTCTGGATAACTTAGACAAATACTATATATGATTGTAAGATATACATTAAGTAATATTTTTTCTGGAACTGGTAGTAGAGAATTGTTTGGGGATTTTAAACACCTCCTCCTAAGCTATATTTTACTAATTAGTGCTAATGTTCTGCTGAGCAATGAGTACAAGACCCACACTGAAATAATAATAACAAAAAATGGCAAATTAATGGAGCTGAGAGACAGAATCAGCATTCTTCATCAGATTTTCACTATATTTTATATGATATTAATATATTTAGTTTAAGATCAAGAAAGTGTGGATAACAATTCTCACAGTACTGTGAGGTCTATATGAAAAAATGATTTTGATTGATTTGTTTGGGCAGCGGCAGGGTTGAATTCTTGTACTCATCAAGGAGAGGGATGTCAGAGCTGGAAAATTAAATGTTTTTCCATTTTTGGCACCAAATATCAGCATCAAGTATTCTCAGGTCAGAAATGGCACGAACCAAAGTAAGCCCTAAGAACAGAATCACATTCAAATTGGGACATCCTGTGGTTAGGCAAACTTTGATGAGAAATAAGGCACCATAAGCCATTATATTATGTACACTAACAGAAATCAAACAGCATGATTTGCACGAATTACACTACAGTGCATATATTATAAATCTAAAGAAAATGCCATTATGCTGAAGGGCTTCAGTTAATCGGTGTTAACCCACACATATGACTTCATGGGGGAAAATTTGTCCCCTTATTGTCGCCCATTAGCGCCAGTAGATGGTGCTAATGCGGCATTGAGAGCTGTAACAACAGCTCCTGTCGAATCCAGTGCCGCACGGCAAATCGGGACCCCCGTAGCGCTGCCGGTAACAGCGATCACCGGGGACTTCAACGCCAGGGAGATCATGACGTCAGTGAGTGTACAATGCTCACTGAATGCCAGATCTGCCAAACTGCGTCTCGCCACTTACCTCACCGCCTGGAGTTAACAACGACAGGTAGAGCTGGCGTGCAGCACCTGGAAGCCGGCTCCAGGGACGTTATTTCAAGGGATCAGCCCCAATCACTTGCACCTGACAGGTTAGTGAAGTTTCAGTGCCTGTGTGTTAGTTCCTGATACTGCAACAGTTTTATTTAGTGATTTGAAGGTTCTTTGGTAGCAGGAGTGTTGTGGAAGTAGAAAAGTGCAAAATTTATTCTTGAAAGATTCAACCTACAACACTTGCTAAAAATCATGGTGGCTGTACTGGCAGTCTACCTCACCCTCCAAGATCTACGGTGGAGGGAGCAGAGGCAACAAAGAAGACGGGAACATGTGCGCAGAGGGAGGACGACGAAGACGAGGAGGAAGAAGACGAGGAACAGGAGGGAGGAGGCAGCCGGACAATCGGGCTTCCAGATGGGCGGTCCGTGACAGGCTCATCAGACTCCGATTTGAATGAATGAAACCCCAGATCCCCGTTGCTCACCACATCCCCATCATACCATTCCTGTGTCATGCCATATCACAGCGTCCTCCTGGGCGCAAAGGTGAAATGAGAGAGACCACAAAATATTTCAAACTCTATTAATAAATGTATGCATAAACATATCACACATATCACAATGCATTCTAATAACTGATGACCCTTGTGCCTGCCATAGTTGAATAGCTGTCATTGTGTGCAAGGTGTGAGATGTGGGTGTGAGTGTTGGTAGGTGGTGATTGTTGGTGGGTGAGTGCTGGGGGTGTGGTGCATTGAGCAGTGTGTGAAGCTTGTGGTACAGATGGTGGTATGTAGCATTTGTTGAAGCCTTCACTCACCCAGCCCACCCATGTAAGCTTGTTAAAGTTATTCCTGCTCTGGGTGTGGGTCCTGGGGACCACAGTGCTGTCCGTGAGGTAGTGTGCTACCTCCCTCCACATAGTACGGCAGATTTGTGGCGAGGGCCTCCTGCCAGTTGGTGGGTACAGGACCGGCCGCCTTCTCTCCACCGCTAAAACCAATGTCTCAAAGCTTCATGGAAAAACCTGCAGGCTCTCTCCCTGGGGCGGCAATCTGCCATCAGGATTTGTAAATAAGTGTTCCTTCTCCTTGTCCTTCTTCTTACGGTTGTTGAGGCAGCTGCACAGCCAACAATGCTGAGAATGAGGTGCTGCAGCACCTCCCCTTTAAGCAGTGAAAAAAGCCTGTGGCAATCAGTAATTGCGTTTAGACTACACCCGATATTGGTCCATCTTTTCAGTGTAACGCCAATGAGCTTTGCTTTTTAGAGTGTGGACGAATTTTGCGTGCAGTCTAGACGATTTTCACCTGGTGCTAATTCACCATTTTTAGTCTAAACACTGCCCATTCCTTGGCTATAACAAATTTCTAGCCCTATGTCTCTCAGTAACCGTTCAAAATAGTAGCATGATTTTGATATCCACACAAGTCCTGCTTTTCATCACGATACATTTTGCATTTACTGTCATTTTGATTTTGTCCAAATAGTGTCAGTGCTAAAATTACATAAGTGTTAAAATCACATAATTTAGGCAAACATACAAAAAATACATTTAAATAGATGTGCAAAAAAGACAACACAATTTGGTCAAGTATGCCAAAGCATTGGTTAACTTTCAAAGACTCCATTTTACTGATAGTATCATAGAAACATAGAAACATAGGGGTAGAAATTAGATCGCGCCCCATTTGGGGCGCAAATATCGTCCGGACGCAAATATTAGCGCCTGCCGCTAATTATCGGCACTGACAGGAAACTTCACTTTTACCGCCCCGGGAGGTGAGTGGAGCGCTAAAGCAGGCGCTGCACACCTGTCTTAAGGCGCAAAGGCCAAGGAGTGAGGCGCTAACTCAGCGCGCGAGCGCAGCGCAGCTGCTGCCAGTTAGCGAGGGAACACAGACACACTGGCGCCGGACACTTCTTAAAGCGGGGGGGGCCACTTGCTCCCCAGCCACACCCTGCTCATTGCAGCCTTGAATCTCAGCCTGGAGAGACCTGTGAATCCATTTTGCTGCCAAGCATGGAGAGGGTGAGAGAACGCGCTCATCGCTTCACCGAGCGGGCCTTGGATGCTCTGGTTGACGCAGTGGAGCGCAGACGATGTATGCTGTTCCCTGAGAGTGGCAGGAGGCCTTTGCCACGCGAGTTCAGAAGAGTGTGGAGGGAGGTGGCTCAGAGCGTCTCCTCCAGGAGCATGGTGCCCAGGACCCATACTCAATGCCGCAAAAAGTTCAACGACCTCACTCGGGTCGTCAGGGTGAGTGGCTTTTTCTCAATACCTCTCCATCCCTCCATCTCAACCTCACTCTATGGCCAGAGGGTCTTAAAACCCCAATGCACAACACTCATCCAACACCTATGGCCCTTTCATCAAACACACACACACATTCCACACTTTGCATACAGTAAGGGCTATTCACCTATGGGAGGCACATTAGGCAAGACCATGGCTGTATATTGTAAGGGCTATTCACCTATGGGAGGCACATCAGGCAAGACCATGGCTGTATATTTACTCAGATGCTGCCCTTTTTCTTGCAGGCATAATAGGAGACAGCAGCAACGGACAGGTGGAGGGCGGCTTCAGCTGCAACCCCTCAGCGATCTGGAGGAGCGCGTCCACAGGATTGTGGCAAGCCGGGTGATCGGTCCCGTCGCCACTGGAGACGCCGACCCCGTTGTGGACAGCAATGGTAAGGTCATCACCTTTTTGTCCTCTGTCCTTCCACTTGTCCCTCACAACACCAGCCTTTGACACTTTCAATCCAACTTGCTAACTCGCTGCACTTATTCCTCCCTTACTGCCACCCTGTCCTCACGCTAAAGCCACTCTTGTACCTCCCTGCTTTCAGATGGTGATTCACCAGCTGAGGAGACGGGCCCTGAAGCTGCCACTGGGAGTGATGCTGCAGCCGAGGAGGAAGAGGAAGCCAGAGCATCAGTGCCACCCTCTCCCGAGGAAGCCCATGCCCACACTGGGAACACGCCTTCCCCGGAGGGGAGCAGGGGGGAAGGGGCTGATGATGGTGAAGCTCCAGGACCCAGCGGGCTGCAGCAACGCCATGGGGGGGTAGGGAAGAACGGGGGCCTTCTCCCCAGAGGGAGAGTATGCCAGACACTCCTACTGCAATGGACGCAGAGGAGGAGCGGCTGATTGCAGAAATGAACACCCAGGCAGTGGGCATGCACACTGAGCTCATGGGTGCAGTGGGAAGGGTGCCCGAATGCATTGAGTCACTGGCAAGGAGTGTGGAGCACTTCGCTGTAGCACAGGCGGATGCCACACTAACGCTTAGTGCTGCAATTCAGTCACTGGCTGCAGTGATCCCACCTCTGACTGCTCTCATACAGACTCAGATGGAGGCCACGCGAGCACAGACTGCTGCCAACCTCGATGGTTCGTGCACATGTCCCCGGGGCTGTCACCGCGCCGCAGCAGGCCAGCAATCTGTTCTCCGGCAGATTGCTCCGGATGCTGAAGTGCTGCCCCGTGGGAGTGCCAGTGTGTCGGGCGAGCAGGGAGTTGCTGGCCTCTCTCACGATGACAGCATTCCTGCTGCCAACACTGTCACTTCTCCACTGCACTTGCCACCGCCTGTAGGACAGACTGCTGCCGCCCATGCAGAGTTGGTGCAGTCTGCAGCCGGGCCCTCCAGGCCCAGAAGTGGTCGAGGCCGTCCTTCAGGGGCATCTGCAGTGTCAGGGTCTGACGAGCAGCAGCCTTCCACCAGCCTTGCTGCAGCCACTGAGGTCCCATTACGGAGGAGCAGTAGGGTTAGAAGGGGGGAAGTGCGCAAGGGAAGGAGATCACCCTCGAAGGGCAAAAAGTAGGAGGTGTGACAAAATGCTGGTCATTTTTTTATTAAAGGCCGAGGTTCATGGTCCAACTTTTGTTTAGTGTTTTGGACATTATCTCCAGGTTGTGAGAACCAGTTATGTTATTGACTGTTTTTTTGTGTTTATTTCTATGAGTTTGTCATGAGGAATTGACACACACAGAGTTTGTAAAATAAATAAGTTTCTGTATTCAAAATATAGATGGCTGGTGGTTGGAATTATTGGTGCCTTGGCCGGCTTAGGGGTTGCGTGCTGGGTTGATTAGTGTTTGTAGCAATGGCAGGGGCCCTAGAAGCGGCATGCTATTAGTCGTTGACGGACGGCCCTTGCAGTTTGACCATTGTGGGCCGCCCTCCCGCCTTGGTGCTGCTGATGATCATCGTCCTCGTCCTCTTCCTCCTCTTCCTCCTCCTCCTCTGGTGGTGCTACAAGGCCTGGTGGCATTGGCTGGGTCCTGAGGATTGCCATGTTGTGCAACATGCAGCACACGACTGCGAAGTTCGAAACTTGCTCAGGCGAGTACTGCAGGGCTCCTCCGGAATGGTCCAGACAGCGGAACCGTTGTTTCAGCGCGCCGATTGTGCGCTCAATAATGTTCCTGGTTGCTTGATGGCTTTCATTGTACCGCAGCTCAGCAGGGGTGTTTGGCGTACGGAGCGGTGTCATCAGCCAGGTGCTCAATGCGTACCCCTTGTCCCCGAGAAGCCAACCAACTGGCTGATGCGGTGCCTCGAAAACTTCTGCCACAGTAGTCTGGCGCAGGATGAAAGCATCGTGGCAGCTGCCCGGATAGTGGGCATTGACAGCGAGTATCACCTGTCTGTGGTCACAGACCAACTGCACATTCAAGGAATGGAACCCCTTTCTGTTCCTGAATTCCTCTGCATTCTCTCGCGGAGCACGCAAAGCCACATGCGTGCAGTCAATGGCGCCCTGCACCATGGGGAAGCCCGCTACCCTCGCAAAGCCCAGAGCACGGTCACGCTGCTTGTCTGGGGTCATAGGGAAAGAGATGAAGTCTCGTCTCCTTCTGAAGAGGGCATTGGTGACCTGCCGGATGCAGCGATGCACCGCAAACTGGGAGATATTGGCGAGGTCCCCAACAGCAGCTTGGAATGAGCCAGTGGCGTAGAAGTTCAAAGCCACTGTGACCTTCACTGCCACCGACAGAGACGTCCTGGACCTCAGCTGAGGCTGCAGATCTGGCTGCAGCAGGTGGCAGAGCTCAGTGACCACCTCCTTGCTGAATCGCAGCCTTCGCAAACACAGCTCCTCGGACATATGGATGTAGGAGAGCTGTTCACGATATACCCTGGGAGGGTAAGCTCTCCTGTACATGCGCCTGATGGCCCTCCTCCGTCTGGCCATCATTGCCACTCTCTGTCTGCGTCTCTGTATCCTCCGATTCAGCTGGAGCAGGACGACGCCCCCAATCATTGCAGCCCCCATATTCTCTTTGCCAGAAAAGTAATGAGGTACAGCAACTAAAGTAGCAACAAAGTTAGGATGAATAGGCAAAACTACCTCACAAAGCGTTGAGTCAATGTAGAAGTCTCTCTCTCTCTCTCTCCGAATCTCTCTCTCTCTCTCAGAACGAGTGGTGCATAAATGTCGACCACAGAAAAAGACAGGAAGAGGCCCCCTTTAAATAGCGCCCCCCCCCAGCCCCACACCGATTGATAGCGTTCCAGTCTTCCGGTCGTTGGAAGCGCCAGGCGGTAAGGCAGGGGGCGCCACTCAATTTCCGCTCCGGGGCGCCCCAAGGGCGTTGCACCATGGAATGACGTCACAATCTGCGCGCGCAGGTGGTCGCAGCGGTAAGTTTTAGCGCCGCCGCACAATCTCAAGTTAAGTTGTCGAGCGGCGCAAACATCGCTGCGCCCGGGCGTTAGCGGCTTAACGCCCCATTAGCGCCCTCTTAAGGCGCTAACGGGAGGCGCAACCAAGTGAATTTTTACCCCATAGAATCTAGGAGCAGGAGTAGGCCATTCGGCCCGTCGAGCCTGCTCCACCATTCAATACGATCATGGCTGATCATCAGGAAGCAGCAATTCAAACTGCCAGTTCCACAAGATTGACCAAATTCACTCAAAATGACAGGAACAATGTGACTTATATAGACAATACATTTTTCAAACTGCTGAGTCATTTCAATGCTGTCATGTCAGTGAGAGGCCCAGATAATGTGGGAGTTAAAGAAATGTGGGTCCATTCTAGTTGTTATTTAATAATCTCCATCACCACATATGGGCAATTGTCATTTTATGAAACTGCTGTAACTCCCTGCACCCTTGGAAATAATGTTTTCTTCTTCACAGATGTCTGTTCCCGGTTCAAATAAAAGTCCAACAACTCCCTCGTTCAGCCAAATAACTCTGGTGTGGAAAGACACAAAAATAACAGGCATGTCTACCAAATTCCAAGAGAATGACATTCCTATGACTCTGACTTAAAACAGCTCGAGAGGATGATAAAATCACATTTGTTGTTGTTGTTTTGTATGACGGGAAAAGCTTATAATGGGATGTCTAGTTTGGCTCTCCATTCGATGGTCTCCTGAGATGCCGAGTGAAGAAATGAGGTGCCTCCCGCAACAGATCTTAGTGGGCCAATTATAGAGGTAGGAATTGACCATTTAACTTTGCTATAGCACAGTAGTATCCAAACTATGGCCCAAAGGTCAGATGCTTCCCTCAAGCTCTGGCAATTTAGTTCAGTTATAATTGTATTATATGTTTTTATTTGAATTATGTAGGCCTCAAAATTTGGAAAGGGCTGTCCACTACTCAATCAACCATTCCCCTTCCCACGGCACCTTCCCGTGCAAGCACAAGAGATGCAACACCTGCCCTTTTACCTCCTCCCTTCCCACCGTCCAGGGCCCCAAACACTCCTTCCAGGTGAAACAGCGATTTACTTGTACTTCTTTCAATTTAGTATACTGTATTCACTGCTCACAATGCAGGCTCCTCTACACTGGGGAGACCAAACGCAGATTGGGTGACCGCTTTGCGGAACACCTCCGTTCAGTCTGCAAGCGTGACCCCGAGCTTCCGGTCGCCTGTCACTTTAATTCTCCGCTCCACTCCCACCTCTCTGTCCTTGGCCTTCTACACTGGTCCAATGAAGATCAATGTAAGCTTGAGGAACAGCACCTCATCTTTCGATTAGACACTTCTGGACTCAACACTCAGTTCAACAATTTCAGATTATAAACTCTGCCCCCATTTTTTCACATGGCAGCTGTTGATGATTCTGCTACTCTCACTTACACCTCTTCTAGATCCATCTTTTGTTTCTTTACTTGTCCCATTACCGTCTCCTTTTGCCTCGCACCATCATCTCTTTTGTCATTTAATCTCTCCTGCCTTCCACCCTATCACAGACCTTCCCTTTTGTTCTTTCCTCCCCTCCCTGCTTTCCCTGCCTCAGCACTTGCTTAAAACCTGTTATATCTCTAATTTTTTCCAATTCTGACGAAAGGTCATCAACCTGAAACGTTAACTCTGTTTCTCTCTCTAGATGCTGCCTGACCTGCTGAGTATTTCCAGCATTTTCTGGTTTTATTTCTGTTCTTAGTACTGTTGCCTCATTAGTGGATAAATGTCAAATTAAACCACCGTCAGTATCTACAGCTTGTTACATAGAAACATAGAAGATAGGAGCAGGAGTAGGCCATTCAGCTCCTCGAGCCTGCTCCGCCATTCAATGAGATCATGGCTGATCATCCAAATTCAGTATCCTGTCCCTGCTTTCTCCCCATATCCCTTGATCCCTTTAGCTTTAAGAAATATATCTAACTCCTTCTTGAATATATTTAATGAATTGGCCTCTACTGCCTTCTGTGATAGAGAATTCCACAGGTTCACCACTCTCTGGGTGAAGAAATTCCTCCTCATCTCAGTCCTAAATGGCTTACCCCTTATCCTTAGACTGTGACCCCTGGTTCTGGACTCCCCGGCCATCGGGAACATCCTTCCTGCATCTAGTCTGTCTAGTCCTGTTAGAATTTTATAAGTTTCAATGAGATCCCCTCTCATTCTTCTAAACTCCAGCGAGTATAAGCCCAATCGACCCAATCTCTCCTCATACGTCATTCCTGCCATCCCAGGTATCAGCCTGGTGAATCTTCGCTGCACTCCCTCCATGGCAAGAACATCCTTCCTCCGATAAGGCGACCAAAACTGCACACAATACTCAAGATGTGGTCTCACCAAGGCCCTGTACAACTGCAGCAAGACATCCTTGTTCCTGTACTCGAACCCTTTCGCTACGAAGGCCAACATACCATTTGCCTTCTTAACCGCCTGCTGCACCTGCATGCTTACCTTCAGCGACTGGTGCACAAGGACACCCAGGTCTCGTTGCACTTCCCCTTCTCCCAATCTATTGCCATTCAGATAATAATCTGCCTTCCTGTTTTTGACACCAAAGTGGATAACCTCACATTTATCCACATTATATTGCATCTGCCATGCTTCTGCCCAATCACCCAACCTATCCAAATCATACTGGAGTTTCTCGGCATCCTCCTCACGGCACACACTCCCACCCAGCTTTGTGTCGTCTGCAAACTTGGAGATATTACATCCAATACCCTCATCTAGATCATTAATATATATTGTGAATAGCTGGGGTCCTAGGACCGATCCCTGCGGTACCCCACTAGTCACTGCCTGCCACTCGGAAAAAGACCCATTTATTCCAACTCTTTGCTTTCTGTCTGCCAACCAGTTTTCTATCCAAGTCAATATCCTGCCCCCAATCCCATGTGCCTTAACTTTACACGCTAATCTCTTATGCGGGACCTTATCGAAAGCCTTCTGAAAGTCCAAATACACCACATCCACTGGTTCTCCCTTATCTATTTTACCAGTTACATCCTCAAAAATATCCAGTAGATTAGTCAAGCACGATTTACTTTTTGTAAATCCATGTTGACTTTGTCTGATCCTGTCACTGTTTTCCAAGTGCTCTGCTATTACATCTTTTATAATGGACTCTAGCATTTTCCCCACTACCGATGTCAGGCTTACCGGTCTATAATTCCCCGTTTTCTCTCTACCACCTTTTTTGAATAGTGGGGTAACATTAGCTACCCTCCAATCCATGGGTACTGTTCCAGAGTCTATAGAATTTTGGAAGATGACCAGCAATGCATCTACTATTTCTAGGGTCACTTCCTTAAGTACCCTAGGATGTAGATTATCAGGCCCTGGGGATTTATCGGCCTTCAATCCCGTCAATTTCCCTAACACTATTTCCCTACAAATACTGATTTCTTTCAGTTCCTCCCTCTCATTAGACCCTATGTTCCCCGACATCTCTGGGAGGTTATTTGTGTCATCCTTTGTGAAGACAGAACCAAAGTATGTATTTAATTTGTCTGCCATTTCTTTGTTCCCCATTATAAATTCCCCTGATTCTGACTGCAAGGGACCTACGCTTGACTTCACCAATCTTTTTCTCTTCACATATCTATTAAAGCTTTTACAGTTAGTTTTTATGTTCCCTGCAAGCTTACTCTCATACTCTATTTTCCCCCTCTTAATTAATCCCTTTGTCCTTCGTTGCTGAATCCTATACTGCTCCCAATCCTCAGGTTTTCTGCTTTTTCTGGCCAATTTATATGTCCTCTCCTTGGATCTTATGCTATCCCTAATTTCCTTTGTTAGCCACGGTTGAGTCACCTTACATATGCAAATTAATAGGAACATTGCTTTAAACTTTATATTAGGCCTGAGAGGCTTTATGGTATACACTTAAAACAGAAAGTATGGGCACTCCTACTCTAGCACTGCATTATTGTACATAAAAATAGAAACTGATGGAAATAAACATGTCAGTCAGCATCTGGCAAGAGAAAGGACAGGTTAATATTTAGGGTGTTCACCATTCATCAGAACTGAAAACTAAAAGATAAGCAAACTTATTTTTTACTTATGTTAAAAAAGAGAAAAAAGAAGGAAAGGAACAGGAGTAGGCCTTTTTTTATTCATTCTTGGGATGTGGGTGTCGCTGGCGAGGCCAGCATTTATTGCCCATCCATAATTGCCCTTGAGAAGGTGGTGGTGAGCCGCCTTTTTGAACCGCTGCAGTCCTTGTGGTGATGGTACTCCCACAGTGCTGTTCGGGAGGGAGCTCCAGGATTTTGACCCAACAACGATGAAGGAATGGTGATATATTTCCAAGTCAGGATGGTGTGTGACTTGGAGGGGAACGTGGAGGTGGTGGTGTTCCCATGAACCTGCTGCCCTTGTCCTTCTAGGTGATGGAGGTTGCGGGTTTGGGAAGAGCTGTCGAAGAAGCCTTGGCGAGTTGCTGCAGTATGTCTTGTAGATGGTACACACTGCAGCTGTGGTGCACTGGTGGTGGAGGGAATGAATGTTTAAGGTGGTGGATTGGGCGCCAATCAAGCGGGCTGCTTTGTCCTGGATGGTGTCGAGTTTCTTGAGTGTTGTTGGAGCTGCTCTTATCAAGGCAAGCAGAGAGTATTCCATCACACTCCTTACTTGTGCCTTGTAGATGGTGGAAAGGCTTTGGGGAGTCAGGAGGTAAGTCACTCACCGCAGAATACCTAGCCTCTGACCTGCTCTTGTAGCCACAGTATTTATGTGGCTGGTCCAGTTAAGTTTCTGGTCAATGGTGAACCCCCAGGATGTTGATGGTGGGGGATTCGGCAATGGTAATACTGTTGAATGTCAAGGGGAGGTAGCAAGACTCTCGCTTGTTGGAGATAGTTATTGCCTGGCACTTGAGTGGCCCGAATGTTACCTGCCACTTATCAGCTCAAGCCTGAATGTCATCCAGGTCTTGCTGCATACGGGCACGGGCTGCTTCATTATCTGAGGAGTTGCGAATGGCACTGAACACTGTGCAATCATCAGCGAACATCCCCACTTCAGACCTTATGATGGAGGGATGGTCATAGATAAAGCAGCTGAAGATGGTTGGGCCTAGGACACTGCCCTGAGGAACTCCTGCAGCGATGTCCTGGGACTGACACTTCGGTTATCCAAATTTAGCTTATGTTAGTATCCACTTCATGATGGGTCTCTGAACACTTTCCAGTAAGGGGTGATTAGATAGCGACCAGGAAGGGAATCCTGGTTTAATTTGTCTGCCCAGCTAGAGTCAGTGAGACCGTGACTAACTCAGCACATACAAGGGATTTAAACTGGCACCACCATGGTCTATAGGTCAGTACCATACCATGTATATTTACCCACTGAACCATCAGGTAGCAGTATTTTGTTTATTCTTGTTGATTTTCTCCCCTCTCCTCTCATAAAGGGACTGATTCCTTGCTGGGATAGAATTTCACAGGGGCCAGGTGCCCTCCAGTACTTTCTCAAGTGACTTATTATTTGTGAGTGTATTTAATGACCCAGCCTCCACAGCTCTCTGGGGCAGAGAATTCCACAGATTTACGACCCTCTGAGAGAAGAAATTCCTCCTCATCTCAGTTCTAAAAGGGCGACCCTTTATTCTAAAACTGTAGCCCCGTGTTCTAGATTTCCCCACGAGGGGAAACATCCTCTCTGCATCTACCTTGTCGTGCCCCCTCAGTATCTTATATGTTTCAATAAGATCACCTCTCATTCTTCTAAATTCCAATGAGTATAGGCCCAGCCTGCTCAACCTTTCCTCATAAGTCAACCCCCTCATCTCTGGAATTAACCTAGTGAATCGTCTCTGAACTGCCTCCAATGCAAGTATATCCTTCCTTAAATAAGGAGACCAAAACTATACATTGTACTCAAGGTGTGGTCTCACCAATACCCTGTACAGTTGTAGCAGGACTTCCGTGCTTTTATACTCCAACCCCTTTGAAATAAAGGCCAACATTCCATTTGCCTTTTTGATTACTTGCTGTACCAGCATGCTAACTTTTTGTGTTTCATGCACAAGGACCCCCAGGTCCCTCTGAACTGTAGCATTTTGTAATCTCTCTCCATTTAAATAATAATTTGCTTTTTTATTTTTCCTGCCAAAGTGTATAACCTCGCACTTTCCCACATTATACTCCATCTGCCAAATGTTTGCCCATTCACTTAGCCTGTCTATATCCCTTTGCAGGTTCTTTGAGTCCTCTGCACAACTTGCTTTCCCACCCATCTTTGTATCATCCGCAAACTTGGCTACATTACACTCGGTCCCTTCATCCAAGTCATTAATGTAGATTGTAAATAGTTGAGGCCCCAGCACCGATCCCTGTGGCACCCCACTAGTTACCGTTTGCCAACCAGAAAATGACCCATTTATCCTGACTCTCTGCTTTCTGTTAGTTAGCCAATTCTCTATCCATGCTAATATATTACCCCCAATTCCGTGAGCTCTTAGCTTATGCAGTAACCTTTTATGTGGCACCTTATCGAATGCCTTCTGGAAATCCAAATACACCACATCCACTGGTTCACCTTTGTCCACCCTGTTCATTACCTCCTCAAAGAACTCCAGCAAGTTTGTTAAACATGATTTCCCTTTCATAAAACCATGCTGACTCTGCTTGACTGCATTATGATTTTCCAAATGCCCTGCTACTGCTTCCTTAATGAAGGACTCCAGCATTTTCCCAACGACAGATGTTAGGCTAACTGGTCTATAGTTTCCTGCTTTCTGTCTCCCTCCTTTCTTAAATAGGGGTGTTACATTTGCGGTTTTCCAACCGCTGGGACCTCTCCAGAGTCCAAGGAATGTTGGTATATTGCAACCAATGGATCCACTATCTCTGCAGCCACTTCTTTTAAGATCCTGGGATGCAGGCCATCTGGTCCAGGGGACTTGTCATCTTTTAGTCCCATTATTTTACCAAGTACTATTTCCTTAGTGATAGTGATTGTCTTTAGTTCCCCCCTCCCTGTGGCCCCTTGATTATCCCTTATTGGGATGTTGTTAGTGTCTTCTACCATGAAGACAGATACAAAATATTTGTTCAGAGTCTCTGCCATTTCCCCGTTCCCCAATATTAATTCCCCAGTCTCATCCTCTAAGGGACCAACGTTTACTTTAGCTACCCCCTTCCTTTTTATATACCTGTAGAAGCTCTTACTATCTGTTTGAATGTTTCTTGCCAGTTTACTCTCATAATTCACCTTCTCTCTCTTTATTATTTTTTTAGTCATCCTTTGCTGGTTTTTAAAAATTTCCCAATCCTCTGTTCTCCCACCAATCTTGGCAACATTGTATGCCTTCGTTTTCAATTTGATACCATCCTTTATTTCCTTAGTTATCCACGGATGGTGCTCCTTCGATGTTCCTCAGGGGCAGCTGGATAGTAATCGGGAGTGGGAACTGTGACCAATTTTTCCCTAACCAAGTGATGCTGAGGCCAATTTTAGTGCCTCAGCTAAGATCACCTAACCCAGCACAAACCAGGGATTGAACCTCAAACGTTACTGGTCTGTAAGGCTCAGCTCATCACTGAGCCATTGGGGAAACACCACAGAATATTTCTTTAATAAGAAACAGAAGATAAAAAGGATGTTTTCGGTAAGCAGCTTGACACCACTTTAGCATATCAGAAAAAAATATAATTAACCTATGATGATTGTTGTTGGCGCCATGATAACTTTTGGCAAAATTATTATGCTGAAAAGTTATTTACATGGTCTTATAATATTAATAAAAGGATCAATCACATGAATAAGAATCAAATGAGAACACTGGCTCAGTGAAAGCTGGTCCTGTCATGCTCTTGTGACTGGTTAGTGTTAGCCCCAGGGAATCTGTTCCAGTGGATAGATTTTCTTGTTATTATTGAACAAACATCTCTTTCTGCTATATAGTCAGCAAAATTAGATAATACATATTCTCATTACAAAGTATAACATCAGAATTTATATACAAACTATATAAGTGGTGAGTTCTGATATATAACTGCATAGGGTGTGGGAAATAAACATTCTATTGATCTGATTAAATTTCATTTTCCACATAAATTTATTATTGCATTTCATATAAACAAGTTCCTGATGCAAAAATGTTTTAACCATATTCAGTTTGTTCCCAATTTAGATCATCTTGTCCATTTCTGCTTTCCTTTCATACATGTCTGATTAAGCAGGGGACTACCAATGGAAGTAGTGCTTACAGAAACCAGTACATATGTACTTGAACTACAGTATTTAGACCTAATGTGTAATCAGGTTTAATGATTAGCTTGTTCTTATCTCTGGGTGCCAGGGAAATGCAACCATTGTTTGCATATTGTCTATGAGATTTCAACCACGTTTCCCTGAGCAGCATAAAACTAAGCCCTTAAGAACTAATTTTTCACAGATATAAGACTGGGCTACACAATTTGGAAGAGTCTACACTGCTGAGTCTATGGCAGAGTGCATTTTGGCTTTGTGGGCAGTGTAAGTGCACACCACAGTCTTGCAGGTATGTAAAGGTTAAATCAATGTTCCTATTAATTTGCATGTATCTCAAAGAAAGAAAATAGAAAGTAAGACTTGCATTTATATAGTGCTTTTCATGATTTCAGGACGTCCCAAGGCGCTTTACAGCCAATACTTTTGAAGTGTAGTCACTGTTGTAATGTAGGAAACGTTCCAGACACTAGCAGATCTTAGTATTCGGAGATAGGATTTATCTACCAGTGAGGCAAAAAGGCTAAGAACAAACCATTCCAAACCTCCAGGCCAACAAAGTTCAAACATGACAAACCAGTAAGTAAAAAATATAAATCCAGATAGAATTGAATTCCCTGGACTTCATGGGCTAGATTGCCTGGGCTCATGGGCCTCATAGAAATAGAAACATAGAAACATAGAAAACAGGAGCAGGAGTAGGCCATTCGGCCCTTCGAGCCTATTCAATATGACCATGGCTGATCCTCTATCTCAATACCATATTCTTGCTCTCTCCCCATATCACTTGATGCCTTTTGTGTCTAGAAATCTATCTATCTCCTTCTTAAATATATTCAGTGACTTAGCCTCCACAGCCTTCTGTGGTAGAGAATTCCACAGAAATTTCTCCTCATCTCAGTCCTAAATGTCCTACCCTGTATCCTGAGACTGTGACCCCTCGTTCTCGACCCCCCAGCCAAGGGAAACATCCTCCCTGCATCCAGTCTAGCCCTGTCAGAATTTTATACGTTTCAATGAGATCCCCTCTCATTCTTCTAAACTCCAGTGAATACAGGCCTAGTCGACCCAATCTCTCCTCATGTGACAGTCCTGCCATCCCAGGAATCAGTCTGGTGAACCTTCGCTGCACTCCCTCTATGGCAAGTATATCCTTTCTTAGGTAAGGAGACCAAAACTGCACACAGTACTCTAGGTGTGGTCTCACCAAGGCCCTGTACAACTGTAGTAAGACATCCTTACTCCTGTACTCAAATCCTCTTGCAATGAAGGCCAACATACCATTTGCCTTCCTAACTGCTTGCTGCACCTGCATGTTTGCTTTCAGTGACTGGTGTACAAGGACACCCAGGTCCCTTCGTACATCAGCATTTCCCAATCTATCACTATTTAAATAATACTCTACCTTTATGTTCCTACTTAGTTTCGTGTCGTCAGCAAACTTGGAAATATTACATTTGGTTCCCTCAACCAAATCATTGATATATATTGTGAATAGCTGGGGCCCAAGCACTGATCATAAGGCCCACAAGCCATAGTCTGGATATTCAGAAGTAAAGCCTTACAAATAAACTGATTCCTGCTCATGTCTATTTGATGACAACACATGGCTTTCTTTTTTTTGTTAAGAAATGTCTCCCCACACTGAACCGAGCCAAAAGGGTTGCAGCTTCCAGCAATGCTAACTCTGAACGTTACTTAGAAATGCACGGCAGCAATCTACAGATGACTGTCCCTCGAATATTTTTCTTCCTCACATGAAACAGTACCTGACCTCCCCTCAAAGCAGCACAGCCAGGTTCAGAAACTCGGTGGAGCATGAGTAATTACATCTGTGTCCCGCAAGTCTTTGGTAGCACCAAGTGTACATTAGCTTTTGAAGAAAACAGGCTTTCATAGCTCTTTCAAAGAATGGCCTCCTTCTGTGATGTATCATTCTATGATTCTATATTATCTGATGAAATATGTCCAAACTAAAATTTTCCAAATATCCACCTTTCTCGTTGACCTGGTGACTTCAATTTAATACAAATGACTAAAATTAAATTATTTACTGTACTATAAACAAATAACTTACATTTATATAGTGTTTCTCGCATGAAAGAAAGTCTCAGAGCACTTTACAAAGGGAGAGACAGAAACCAAGCAGTATGTAAGTAATTTAAGAGGCGATGACGAAAGGCATGGTCAAAGAGGTAGGTTTTTAGAAAGCAAGGAGGTAACGAAGCAGATTAATAGAGCTGGGACATGATGGCATCACCCTTGATGGTGCAGTGGAGGGAGTAGAGAAGAGACAATAATTGAGAGTCTGAGGAATGTAAGGTGCAAGCTGGGATGTGTGGTTGTGGAAGATTTCTTAAGTAGGATGGTGTAAGGTTGTGAAGGAATTTGAAAATGAGAAAGAAGACCTTAAAGTCGATTCAATGAAGCACAAGTAGCCACTGGGGCTTGGCGAGAACAGGGGTGATGACATTTTGCCAGAGTTTGTGAAAGTTGGAGACCAACAAGGAGATGGTTAGTGAAATTGGTCCTCGTGATGTTTAAAACATGGATGAGGGTTTCAGCAGTAGCAGTGATGAGGTAAGGATGTAAGCAGACAATGTTCCAGAGATGGAAGAAAGCAATCTTGGTGAAAGACCAGCTGTGGAGTTTAAAGCTCAGCTCAGTGTTGAACAGGATGCTGATGTTGTGAATCACTGGATTTGCCTGATTCAATGAGTTGATGGAATTAAAGAGGGTATTAAAGTATTTTTCTTTCCTATCAGAGCTAATTCATCACCCCTTTCAAGTAATCAAAAAAAATAGCTGAGATGGAGCCTATTTACCGCTAAAGTTCTACTTGTCATGTTTCGCACTGATAACTGAATGGACATTTTTTTAAATGCAGAGCAAGTATGACCCCTTAAAAAGGGATAGTAGACTCGATATGTCCAACTAATGCAGATCAGCAATCAATTTAGCAAGAATATTGAATTATATAGCCAAAACAGTAGAATAAAAGTCAGAGGAAGTCATGATCAAACTATACAGTGCTCTAGACACACTGCACCTTGAGTACTGTTGCCAGTTCTGGTCGCCAAGACACAATGGAGATAGTTAAATACCAGAGGCAGTGCAGAGAAGAGCCACAAGACTGATTCCTAGAGTCAAAAAAAATGAAAGAATTTGTATTTATAGAGGACCTTTCACAACCCCAAGAGGTTTCAATGCACTTTACAGCCAATGAACTCCTTTTGAAATGTAGTCACTTTTGTAATGTAGGAAAGTGGCAGCCAATTTGTACACATCAAGGTTTCACAAACAGCAATGAAATAAAACATCAGATCATCTGTTTTTAGGTGTTTGTTGAGTGATAAATGCTGGCTAGGACACCAGGAGAACACCCCTACACTACATTGAATAGTGCCATGGATTCTTACGCCAACATGAGAGGGCAGAGAGGCCGGTGTGAGTTATGAGGAAAAACTTAAGCTCTTCAGCCTGGAAAGGAGGCTTGTGAGAGATGATCCTATAAAGGATACGAGATAATTAAGGGAATGGAAAAGGTAAATCTGGAATATTACTTTAATTTAAATAGTAGGACAAAGAACATAGAATCATATAGCACAGAGAAGGCCATTCGGCCCATCGTGCCTGCGCCGGCTCTTTGAAAGAGCTATCCAATTAGTCCCACTGCCCTGCTTTTTCCCTATAGTCCTGCAAATTTTCCCCCTTCAAGTATTTATCCAATTCCCTTGTGAAAGTTATTATTGAATCTGCCTCTATCACCCTTTCAGGCAGTGCATTCCAGATCATGCAACTCGCTGTGTACATTTTTTTCCCCTTATGTCGCCTCTGGTTCTTTTGCCAATTACCTTAAATCTGTGTCCTCTGGTTACCGACTCTTCTCACACCAGAAACAGTTTCTCCTTATTTACTCTATCAAACCCCTTCATGATTTTGAACACCTCTATCAAATCTCCCCTTAACCTTCTCTACTCTAGGGGACATAGATTCAAACTAGTAAATGGTAAACTTAAAGAAAGAAAAAATTGGATTTATATAGCGCCTTTCACGACCACCGGATGTCCCAAAGCGCTTTACAGCCAATGAAGTACTTTTTGAAGTGTAATCACTGTTGTAATGTAGGAAACGCGGCAGCCAATTTGCGCACAGCAAGCTCCCACAAACAGCAATGTGATAACGACCAGATATTCTGTTTTAGTGATGTTGTTTGAGGGATAAATATTGGCCAGGACACCAGGGATAACTCCCCTGTTCTTCTTCAAAATAGTGCCATGGGATCTTTTACGTCCACCTGGGAGAACAGACGGGGCCTCAGTTTAACGTCTCATTCGAAAGAAGGCACCCGATAGTGCAGCACTCCCTCAGCAGATTCACTCGCTCAAACTTAGGACAGATGTGAGGAAATTATTTTTTATACAAAAAGTAATCAATTTATGGAACAGACTTCCAGGACAAATAGAGGCTTAGGCCGCGATTTTACCATAGGTGGCGGGTTGGGGTCGCGTTGGCTTGTGAAGGAATAAGCCATATAACCTATTCAGAAAAATACACTATCTTTTGAAAGAATTCTGGCCTTATTAAAACATGACAAACTGAGTTTGGAAATCTAGAAACCTAACTATGAAAAAGCTGTGAAAGCATTCTGGCTATAGAGATAAGATAGTTGTTGATACTGAATCAATAACCTTATTGAAACAGAAGGTTAAAGGCTCCGGCAGGCTGAACCTTTCGGAATGAAACAATGGTTCACCCTGGATAAGGTGTTCTAATTTACACTTCGTAAAGAAGCACATAAAAGTAAGAAACGTCTGCCTTCGTAAAAATGACATCAAGTAAAAAACACACCTGCCGTAACACCGTTTTTTTTGGTAAACTTAGAACACCTACAGGAGACATAATTCTGTAATGCTACCAGCTGAGGTGACTGTAAGAATTGCAGGGGTCAGCAGAAAAATGACTAGAGATAATGAGCTTACATCAGCAGAAAACCTTAAAGGAAATACCACTGGAAAAGGGTATAAATATTGAACTCTCAAATGGGATAACAAACTCGCTTTAAAGGGGCAAAGCGATTCTCGGCTTCAGAGGCGGCTCTGTAAGTCTCCAACTCTTTGTACCTCAGGGATCAAAGGTATTTGATTTTGGTGGATATCCTGAATAGAACTTTAAGAACTGTAAAACTGTAGCGAAGTTAAGATTTGAGAGTAAGGTTCTCTGATAATAGGATTGTAAGCTTTCTCTTTTTGGAACTGTTAATGTTGCGATTGACTCACCAACTGTAAATTACATGTCGGTTCTTTAATAAAATCTATATATTTTTAGAATTGTCTCACATAAGACTTCTGTATCAAAAACTCGCGAACTCAATCTCTGTACACTCTTTGGTGAGGAGTTGCAGAATTCTGGGGGAGTTTTCCGGACCCTCATAATATCCGGAATGTTACAGTCTAGCTAAACTTATTAAAAGTGCTATCTGGAGGACGGTAACATTTTCAGGTTGTTCCTTTCCTTTAGGGATAGTCCGGACCTTTAGACCCAATTAAGCATCTTTAGGATTCGGTTACCTCAAACTTTAGTTGAAAGTGAACGTCTGAGAAATACGCCTGATCCGGGTAGCCCTAAAGGGGCTAGGACTAGTAATTATCCCTTCAGGCTGGTCAGCGGGTTCCGGTCCTGCTGCCGGTTTCATCCGCTCTGAGATAACTATTTTCCCTTAACTGGGCTTATTAAGCCCGTCGTACGCGTAACCCGGCCCAATCAGTGGGTTCGGGTCTGCTGCTCGCCTCTGCTAACGTCTTCCATTCAGCTGCATTTAAGGGGCCCATGCAGCCTTGTGGTGTTTCATTCATATTCTGATGCTTCTCAGTGTTGCAGATATCAAGATGACTGCTTCAAGAGCAAAGGCTTCTCCCAGATTCGATGATGACTCCCTCCATGCTCTTGTGGAGGGAGTGAGAGGGCACAAGGAGGTTCTGTTCCCCTCAAATGTACGGAGGAAGCCTCCTCAGCAAACCAAGGCAGCCTGGCTGCAAATTGCTGAGGAGGTTAGCACCAGGTCTTTGTGCTCATGCACCTGGGTTCAGTGCCGCAAAAGGTTCAATGATCTGCTACACTCAGCAAAAGTGAGTATAACATCACATTTACCTTCAATCTGCTCCCCATCTCTTCTCATCACCAGCACTCTGCATTGTCAACCTACTCCTGCACATCCGAACTTACCCTTACATCCTTTGCACCCTTAACCATCCCTCTCTCTCTATGTACAGAATCACTCCACCATTCTACTATGCACCCCTCACACTCGCTATCACTGTTATGCAATGGTAACAACTAACAACGCACAGGGAGGCACCTTGGTTTTGGCATCTCACTCCATCTTTGTCTCCCTCTAAGCATCTATGCTATGGATTCTCTACACTCACTCCAACATTCTCGCTCAAACTCCACTTGTCTCCCTCATTGCAGGAAAAGAGAGCCCACAATAAGAGGGAGAAGGGGAGGACAGGAGGAGGGCCACCTTCCATGGCGCACTTGACCACCACTGAGGAGGCTGCTATCGGAGGTGCTGAGGGGCTGGAAGTGGGGGACGGAGTAGAGCAAGCTGGTGACAGAATAGATTTGTAACCCTCTCATTTAGATTGCATGAGTCACTGATATGGCATCTGATGTTCATACAGATTGAGTTCTGATCATCTGCACAATGGGATGTGTCTGCTACATTAATATCACATGTCTAACTCATGCCTTTACTCCCCCACAGGACCATCGAGAGCCCCCCTCCCCATTGTCCAGGAGGAAGAGCCGGAAGACTCCTCAGAGGAATCCACAACCTTTGAGGGTGCAGTGTCAGCAGAATTGAGCGCACCCAGCACCAGCGCAGAGACGCACACCTCGGTGGGTCATTCACGAGATAGATTAGTGTTGTCACCTGGTGTATCACAGCTCACAAGTGAGCATCAGCAGATGGTGGAGACAGGGACAGCAGTGGAGAGTCCCCATCGGAGGGCGCTGGACGCTCCTAGCTCTGCTCAGCTGCATGTGGACGCTGTGCCTCTGGGGCCATCCAGAAAGAGAGCAGTGCTGAAACTTCAGGAACAAGTGCAGGAGTCTCTGACAGGGTTTGCAACCACTGTAACTGCAAGTGTTCAGAGAATGGAGGAGTCCATCTCAAACATGAGCATTGCCGTGGTGCACGCAATCGCGAATGTAGGTGCCGCCATGGAAAGGATGGCAACCTCCAAGGAGGACATAAATCGCCTGACTCAAATGAACATGGTGACTCTTCTAAATACATGGTCTGCTATGGAGGATAGATGGGCATCTACTGAGGAGAAGAACCAGAGGTACATGGACGTCCCTGTTATGAGGACTGTCAGCACAGAGACGGGTCCTCATGGCCCCACTGATGTGCAGCAAGGTGCTCTCCAGCTACTTGCTAGCAGTGAAGTGCGGGTGACCCATGAGAGGGATGTTGGTGGTCGACAACAAGCAAGTGTGGGCTCCTCTCCAAGCGCTCACACCTCCATGCCACCGCGGTGCCCTCGGTCAGAACCCCAGATTCCTCACCCAACTGAGATGGCCGTCTCAGCCCCTGCACAGCCGCAGGAGGAGCAGACTGTTGCAGACCCCTCCCAGGCTCCCAAACCCAGAGGACGCCCACCAAAGGCATCGAAGCAGGCGCAGCATGGAAGTGAGCAAGGTGCCTCAACATCTGCTGAAGCCACAGGGGAAGCACCACGTAGAAGCACGCGTAAGAGAAAGTTAACACACAAATAGTCACAAAGGTAGTCACTTGGGTGTTTTGATCTGATACAAAGTGAAGATTCTCATCGTTATTTTAATTGTAATAAAGAAATGCGATGGCAAAGATTCAAAGAGTTGGCCTATGTGTGCTCAGAAATGGAAGTGTCACAGTGAGCGGTCAGGGCACCTTTCATCTGTAATGATGGTGCTGAGAGTGATAGGAATCCACAGTTTATTGTACAGATGCTGTATGATGTGTTAAGAAGGTCGGCCAGACACTCATTTCCATGTGCCAGTCACATGTGTTTGCTGTGTAAACTTATGCGAATCTGGCATGGGTTAGTGCATCCCTTGCCTCATGGCCAGCAATGTGCTTGCGTGCTGGTGGAACTGGCACATCCGCCTCTGCAAGGTCTTCCTCATCTGCCTCCTCCTCCTCTGAGGAGGAGGAGGCTGTACACTGAGCCACTTGTTCCTCAGGCAGCGGTAAGCCACGCTGCTGTGCGATGTTGTACAGTGCACAACAGACCACGATGATTCTGGAGACCCTGGCTGGTGAGTACTGTAGGGCTCCACCAGATCTGTCAAGGCATCTGAATCGCAGTTTGAGCAAGCCACTGGTTTGCTCTATGATGCTTCTGGTGGAAATGTGGCTCACATTGTAGCGCTCCTCAGCTTTGTTTGATGGCCTCCTCATCAATGTCATTAGCCACGTCTTCAGGGGATAGCCCTTGTCTCCAAGTAGCCATCCCGAAAGAAGGGTTCGCGGATTGAACAGCTGAGGCACAGTAGACTGCCGCAGGATGAACGAGTCATGGCAACTGCCAGGGAACTTGGCGCAAACATGCATAATGTTCTTCCTGTGGCTACACATGAGCTGGACGTTAAGGGAGTGGAAGCCCTTGCGGTTGACAAATACAGCTGGGTTGTGATGGGGTGCCCTAATGGCCACATGTGTGCAGTCTACGACACCCTACACCCTTGGGAAGCCTGCCATATTTGCAAAGACAACCGCACGCGTGGTAACACTTGCTTCATCCATGGAGAAGTGGATGTAATTGTGCGACTTTGCAAAGCGGGCATCGGTAACCTGCGTGATGCAGGTGTGTGCGGCCGACTGGGAGATGCTGCTGATGTCTGCTGCTGATCCCTGGAAGGACCCTGAAGCAAAGAAGTTGAGTGCGGTGGTGACTTTGACAGCCACTGGTAAGGAGTGTCCACCCGCTCCTCTGGGCTCCAGGTGTTGGTGCAGCATTGCGCAGATGTCAGCGACTACCTCTCACAAAAGTCTCAGCCTCCTTTGGCACTGCTGCTCACTCATGTTGAGGAAGTTCATGCTCGGCCTGTAAACCCTGTGTTGGGGGTATCTCCTGCGGTGCGGTGCAGCCCTGCGCTGACGCCCTCTGCCCTGTGCAGCATCAGGTGGGTGAGGAGGAGGTTGGCGCTCCTGTTATTGCTGCTGCTGTTGTGCCTCGTTCTGCTGCTGCTGGGGCTGCTCTTCCTCCGATTCTGAGGACCAGGATGAGAGGGTATAAATGGTTCCCATTCCGCTGGTATATATATATATCTCAGTTGAGGAAGAGATGTTATAAGCACTCAGTCAATGTGGGGAGAGGGTTTTCCAAGGAGGTCACAGTGCATAGGGATCTCAGCTTAAACACTTACAAGCTCAATAGACCTGCAAAATGTGTTCCAAAACCTCAAAACACAAAGTTCTGGCATCTCAAAGTCAGCCATGTTACAGGTCTGCTTTTATGCTGCAGGAGCAGCTGTCAAGTATTCAGCGAGTTGCTGAACCCGGCACAATCAGCTGGCGTGTTTGTCGCACAACGTGCAACACACTGAAAATGTAGTAAAATGGGAAGAACCTGTTAAAATCGGATTATGTAGGTAGTTAACAAGCTGTTAACTGCCTTAAGTGCCTCTCCCGCTGCTTGGTGTCGGGTCTGATCGGGACTCGCAGACCCGACACTTTGCAAAGTTGCGTGGAGGTGGGATGGCGGTGGGTTCGCAACCCGCCGTCAATCATTTAGATTTTCACTCCTGACCCGCCTCCAAACCCGCCGGCAAAATCGTGGCCAAAATCTCTGGAATCTTTCATGAATCACTTGCATGCCGAAAAAGGGGTCACTTCACAAACTTTCTGGATGGATGAGTTAAGATGTGCCAAATGTCTATCCTCATTTATAACTATCTTGTGATCAATAATTTGCAAACAGTATCCTATTCAAACAGCTGACAATGATGTGGTCACATGTTCAGAGCTGTTAAGAAATACAAGCCCACGGGCAGAGCAGCTATAAAATAGCACTCTACAAATATCTCCAGTGAACCTTGGCTGCAGCGAAAACAACAGTTTTTCTCTACCAAAGGTTCAAACAGATATTCATCTGGTTTCAGTTAGATTCCTGCAAAACAATGTATACATGTTTTAACAGGCCAAAAAAATACTTCTTTCAGCAAATAATGATTTGGAGATTGCATTCAGCAGAACTCAAAAGTGATGTATCTAGACATAAGCACAGAAGTATCTGGCTCAATTTTCTCCGCTCCGTAAAGCAGTGACTACTATTGTGGTGCAGTGTCAGGCTGGTTCAGTTGATAGGACCTTTGCTGGAGTTAGGAGCTTTTAGGTTTGAGCCTAATAGCATGAGTACAAATTCATAATTTGAGCTCCAGTGCAGTACAGCTCACTGACCATAATTTTTCAATCCTCTCTGGCTACAGGTGTGATGCTGGAGGACTGCTAACGTTGTACCGTAGTTTAAAAAGGAAGAAAGGGATAGACCAAGTAATTACGGGCCAGTCAGCCTAACCTCGGTGGTGGGAAAATTATTGGAAAAAATTCTGAGGGACAGGATAAATCTTCATTTAGAAAGGCAGATTAATCAAGGACAGTCAGCATGGATTTGTTACGGGAAGGGCGTATCTGACTAACATACTGGAATTTTTTGAGGAGGTAACAAGGAGGGTCGATGAGGATAGTGCGTTTGATGTAGTCTACATGGATTTTAGCAAGGCTTTTGAGAAGGTCCCACATGGCAGACTGGGCAGAAAAGTAAAAGCCCATAGGATCCAAGGGAAAGTGGCAAATTGGATCCAAAATTGGCTCAGTGGCAGGAAGCAAAGGGTAATGGTCGACGGGCGTTTTTGTGACTGGAAAGCTGTTTCCAGTGGGGTTCCACAGTTGCTCAGCACTAGGTCCCTTGCTTTTTGTGGTATATATCAATGATTTAGACTTCAACGTAGGGGGCACGATTAAGAAGTTTGCAGATGATATAAAAATTGGCCATGTGGTTGATAGTGAGGAAGAAAGCTATAGACTGCAGGAAGATATCAATGGACTGGTCAGATAGGCAGAAAAGTGGCAAATGGAATTCAATCCGGAGAAGTGTGAGGTAATGCATTTGGGGAGGGCTAACAAGGCAAGGGAATGCACAATAAATGGTAGGATACTTAGAAGTGTAGGGGAACAGAGGGATCTTGGAGTGCCTGTCCACAGATCCTTGAAGGTAGCAGGACAGGTAGATAAGGTGGTTAAGAAGGCATACGGGATACTTTCCTTCATTAGCCGAGGCATAGAGTATAAGATCAGGGAGGTTATGCTTGAACTTTATAAAACACTAGTTAGGCCACAGCTAGAGTACTGCGTACAGTTCTGGTCACCATATTACAGGAAAGATGTGTTTGCACGATAGAGGGTAGAGGAGATTTACGAGGATGTTGACAAGACTGGAGAACTTTAGCTATGTGGAAAGATTGGATAAGCTGGGGTTGTTTTCTTTGGAACAGAGGAGGCTAAGAGGAGATGTAATTGAGGTGTATAAAATTATGAGGGGCCTAGATAGAGTAGATAGGAAGGACCTATTTCCCTTAGCAGAGAGGTCAATACCCAGGGGACATAGATTTAAAGTAATTGGTAGAAGGATTAGAGGGGACGAGGGGAACTTTTTTCACCCAGAGGGTGGTGGAGGTCTGGAACTCACTGCCTGAAAGGGTGGTAGAGGCAGAAACACTCATAGCATTTAAAAAGTTTTTGGATATGCACTTAAAAGTGCCATAGCCTCCAGGGCTACAGACCAAGAGCTGGAAAGTGGGATTAGGCTGGATAGCTCTTTTTTGGCTGGCACAGGCACGATGGGCCGGATGGCCTCCTTCTGTGCCATAAATTTCACTGATTCTATGGGTACTGAGGAAGTGCAGTCAGAGGCGCAGTCAATTGCTTGAGATATAACTGAGATACTCTCTACTTGTTACAAATGGTTCAGGTGCCATTAAATGGTTGAATGGCACTATTTGAAGAGCAGGAGGAAATGCTCTCTCTACAAATACCACTGAAAACAAAGTAACTGGTTCTTCAGCTCTGCTATTCATGGGAGTAAAATGTCTGCTGCACTTGTCTACGTAATTCATTGTGCGTAAAGCAGTTTGCATTGTTTCTGAGATGTGATTAGGAGCTATGTAAATGCAAGTCTTCCATTTCTTTACATTTCTATATGTCTTAAAAGCTTTCATCTGTGTGCAAATTACATATGTTTTTGTAATATTTGTGTAACATCACTGATTACTCTGTGGGTAGTCATTCTGAAATGTGCTACCTATACCTAACTTCTTAATTACCATATTTTTTGTAAATAAATTGACCTTTTCTTTCAGTATCCATTTATTGTTTGTTAAAACTCGTCAAACGACAGGAAAATTGCACACCAAAGCTTTTATTTTGAAAACTGGCCACAAACTATACATTCAGAAAATTTGTTCTCACATACAGTTTTGAAAAGCAATTTGTTTTGTCTCATAGCCTATCTGTAGTTATTGTTTCAAATTCTGCAAAAATGTCCATGAAAAATACTGTACCTCTAAATGCAGTCTGTAGAATTTAAACAGTTCCTTACTCAACTATTCTGATAAGTTGGCATAAAAGCTTTGATTAATAGCTGGAAGTTCAGTGCAGAAATTCTCCTGCACAAATAATTCTCAAAATGTTTAATGGTTCTGATTTGCACTGTGTGGATACAAGAGGAAGAAATCTTCGGCTTTGAGGAAGAACTCAAATTTCAGTGATATGAATAGCAAATTATCCTTACAGCCCACCATTCACATTCATAGTCATCCCATGCAACAACAACAAATTGCATTTATATAGCGCCTTTAATGTAGTAAAATGTCCCAAGGCGCTTCACAGGAGCATTACCAAACAAAATTTGATACCGAGTCACATGAGATATTAGGACAGGTGACTAAAAGCTTGATTATAGAGGTAGGTTTTAAGGAGTGTCTTAAAGGAGGAAAAAGAGGTAGAGAGGTGGAAAGTTTTAGGGGAGGAATTCCAGAGCTTAGGGCCTAGCAACTGAAGGCACGGCCGCCAATGATGGAGCGATGAAAATCGGGGATGCGCAAGAGGCCAGAATTGGAGGAGCGCAGAGATCTTGGAAGGTTGTAGGGCTGGAGGAGTTTACAGAGATAGGGAGGGATGAGGCCATAGAGGGATTTAAAAACAATGATTAGAATTTTAAAAATTGAGACGGCAGACTGGGAGCCAATGGGACTTGGTACGAGTTAGGTTACAGGCAGCAGCAATTTGGATGAGCTCAAGTTTACGGTGCATGCAAGCTGGACGGCTGGCCAGGAGAGCATTGGAATAGTTGTGTCAAGAGGTAACAAAGGCATGAATGAGGGTTTCAATAGCAGATGAGCTGAGGCAGGGGCAGAGATGAGCGCTGTTACAGTGGAAGTAGGCAGTCATGGTGATGGAGCGGATATGGGGTCAAATAGGACGTCAAGGTTGCGAACGGTCTAGTTCAGCCTCAGACAGTGGCCAGGGAGAAGTTTGGGTCGGTGGCTAGGGAACAAAGTTTGTGGCAGGATCTGAAGACAATAGCTTCGGTCTTCCCAATATTTAGTTGGAGGAAATTTCTGTTCATTCAATACTGGATGTCGTACAAGCAGCGTGTCAAAGAGGCAGTGGAGGGGTCAAGAGGGGTGGTGGTGAGATAGAGCTGGGTGTCCCACATTATCTCAGTCATGAGGGTGAACTACCTGCTCCCAGGGCTCTAGTAATAGTGCCCTGAGGTCGATAACTCAGCATGTGGAACACAAACCTATATTCTACTACTCTATATTTTTGTCCTTAGAACATTTAGAATAATGTGACATTTTAATGCAAAATATTTGCCCTATAAAGTCAGGGAGCTCCATCAACTGAGTGTCAGAATCAGGGCCAGAGGTCTTGAGTTTAAATCCAAGCAGGGTTCACTCAGCCTTTTATTCTTCTGAATTACATAAAATGTCTCACGATATGCGGAGAAAACAGAATACCGCAGAGACTGAAGAAATTATGCAGTGCTTGCCATATAGTTTCAGTATTATCTGGCTGTCCAGCAATGCAAACAGGGCTCATATGGCCAGCCAACAGGCATTTCAGCTGAGGTGTTCCGCTTGTGTCCGCACCAGCTGGTGATTTTGCACGTTCATTTCAATGAATGGGAAAATTATGGGCTGGCAAGCGCAGAAGTAATTGGAACTATATTTGAACTGATGCCTGGTGTACTGATACCTATGCCTCATGTTTCTGATTTTGAATGGCGCTTGATGACATGAATCTTATAATCTCAATTGATATGCAGCCCCTTAATCCCCGTGTATTTAATCTCATATTCTTAATCAACTGTTTTAAAAAAAGATCTGAATCAAGTTTAGGAGACAACAATGCAAGGTGTGAATTAGCAAAATGCAAACCAATGGAGGTTAGAAGACTGGCCTCCATTAAAGTTAGTCTGATTCAGACAGTTGTTATTGGTTACCTACTACTTAACTGCCATGTAACAGCTAGCTGTCACATTTGGCTCGGTGAAAAATCAGATTAAACAGGTATTCAAATCTAGCTATTACTAAGGGCTCAGACTATGCAAACCAATATGTTTTTAGTCAGTTTAAAACACATAGGGGTAAAAATTCACTTGGTTGCGCCACCCGTTAGCGCCTTAAGAGGGCGCTAATGGGGCGCAAAGCCGCTAACGCCCGGGCGCAGCGATGTTTGCGCCGCTCGAGAACTTAACTTGAGATTGTGCGGCGGCGCTAAAACTTACCGCTGCGACCACCTGCGCGCGCAGATTGTGACGTCATTCCATGGTGCAACGCCCTTGGGGCGCCCCGTAGCGGAAATTGAGTGGCGCCCCCTGCCTTACCGCCTGGCGCTTCCAACGACCAGAAGACTGGAACGCTATCAATCGCTGTGGGGCTGGGGGGGGCGCTATTTAAAGGGGGCCTCTTCCTGTCTTTTATTGTTGGTGGCATTTTTGAACTACGCATTCTGAGAGAGAGAGGGAGAGACTTCTGGAGAGATTCAACGTTGTGTGAAGGAGTTTTGGGTACTGAGCAGCACTTTGCAGGTTCATTTTGATTTGCCATTCCTTGTATCGATTTAGCAGAGACCGTGGGAGCTGCACTCTGAGCTCTTTGCCTGGTGCTCTCCATTGTTCTTTCCAGCACATTTGATGTGCAAGTCTCTCCAGGCCGAGATTCAAGGCAGCAATGAACAGGATGTGGATGGAAAGCAAGATTAACCATCCCCTTTAAGAACTGGCCCGTGCCATTGTGTGTGTGTTCCATTGCTGACTGACATTACATGAGCTTCGCCAGCGCTCCAAGTTAGCGCCTCACTGCTCGGCCTTTGCGCCTTAAGAGAGGTGTGCAGCGCCTGCTTTAGCGCTCCACTCACCTCCCGGGGCGGTAAAAGTGAAGTTTCCCGTCAGTGCCGATAATTAGCGCCAGGCGCTAATATTTGCGTCCGGACGATATTTGCGCCCCAAATGGGGCGCGACCTAATTTCTACCCCATATTTTTCTAAACAAAAGCCACTAGTTCAACGTTGTTTTTATATAGTATTTTAAAAATATTCATTAAGTTGAGACTTATATATCTACAAACCATGGACAGACTTGCCATGGTATCTATATTTTTACTTTAGTTGAGATTGCTACAGAAATGACCTTTGACATGCTTTTGACATGAATTCTAGTGGCCTTTCCCGTAACTTTCCAATTAGCTGCTGTGGGGGTTATGGCACTGTACTGGACAAAACAAAATCTGCCTCAATATTTTAAGAGTTGACAAACTTACCAAAGCAACAAGTTGCCTAAAAGTAATTATATAAAAGAAATACTGTCTAATTTGGTAATTGGAATTCATTAAACAAACAAGGAAAAAGCAACAGGTCACAGCTTTCAGGTTAGTCTGGTGGTTAAGAAAACAGCTTTCAAACTTGCTGTACATGAGGCCATTAATCATAAGAACATAAGAAATAGGAGCAGGAGTAGGCTATTCAGCCCCTCGAGCCTGCTCCGCCATTCAATGAGATCATGGCTGATCTTCTGCCTCAACTCCATTCACCGGCCCTATCACCATATCCCTTGATGCCTTTACGAATCAGAAATCTATCGACTTCTGTTTTGAATATACCCAATGACTGAGCCTCCACAGCCCTCTGGGGTAAAGAATTCCAAAGATTCACCACCCTCTGTGTGAAGAAATTTCTTCTCACCTCAGTCTTGAATGGCCTCCCCTTTATCCTGAGGCTGTGGCCCCTGGTTCTAGACTCCCCAGCCAAGGGAAACATTCTCCCAGCATCCACCCTATCAAGCCCTGTAATAATTCAATGAGATCCCCTCTCATTCTTCTGAATTCAAGAGAATACAGGCCTAGTTTACTCAATCTCTTCTCATACGACAGTCCTGCCATCCCAGGTCTCAATCTCGTGAACCTTCGTTGCACTCCCTCTATGGCAAGTATATCCTTCCTTAGGTAAGGAGACCAAAATTGTACAAATACTACAAAGGATTTTAATTGTGTTTGCAACAATACTACCAACAAATGTATTTATGATTGCTAATAATAAAAAACAGAAAAGTTTTACTTTACTATTTGTGCCAATATCAAAAAGTCAACTTCATTGAATCCTACTAATCCCAGAGCCAAGATCTAGCAGCACAAAATGAATTTCAGCACAATTTGTAAAAAGTCTTCTTTCTTCAGAATCTCTAATACATGTTTTCTGCAAAAAAGACATTTGGATTTAGATGTAAATTTGGATGATTCTAACACCCATTTTGTAAACTAAACCGTGCAAACTCACAGATGACGAATTGGTTCGGACCCATATCAACCCTAATTCTTAGGCCTGGCCTACTTTGGAATTGTCAAGAGAAAACAGATGCACCAAATTCCAAGTACCTAAAAAAAAGGCTGCTGCTGTCTTTCCCTGAAGAAACATCAAGAGAAAATTATGGACTTTATACTTTTCCTACATTACAACAGTGACTACACTTCATAAAAGTACTTCAATGGCTGTAAAGCGCTTTGAGACGTCCGGTGGTCGTGAAAGGCGCTATATAAATGCAAGTCTTTCTTTTTTACTTATGACTGGACATAACTAGTATGAATCTGCACGTGCGAGCATACATATACATACATACATACATACAAGTTATTATGGATCTCTTTCTTTTTAAGGTAACTGAAATACAGTCACCATGATCTATACTGAGCACCACAAACTGGCATCCTGTTTCCTTAATCCAGATTTCATGCCAATGTTATTGTGTGTATATATATGTTTTATATATATATATATATATATACACATAGTATCTTTCTTTCAAAAGCTTCTCATCCCACAGTTTAAACTGCAAAATTACTAAACTTTAGGAAGACCTGTCTGAATAGGAGCTGCAACACAGACCAACTTCAAGGCCACATCCTCAACGTTACGCCATGTTGTGACTACAGCCCTTGTTTAACGACCTTTAAGGTTGCCAGGCAGATCGTTCAGTGCTAAGTGGTAACAATAATGTATACTTTCCACCAGCCACCTAGCACTCTGTTTTGTAATAGGCATATCCAAGGTCATCTTTTCACAAAAGATAAATAGAAAGCTGACTTTTCTGAAAGCCTAAGTTTTATCAACATGGTAACAGAGCATCCTGTCTGACTCTCCATTTCAGGCCTGTGCAGAGCTAGATAAAAGTACACAATTATTTCCAAATATCATTATACTATTGATTCTCAATTTCTTTGGTAGCGTACAACTCAGGCACCGTATTCAATACAAATAAGGTGTGCACTGAGTATTGCTCAGTTTTTATGGTCTACAAAGCATGGGTAGTCTGATGTGGTCACATGGAACTTACTGACCCTCCCAGTTAACAGATAATAGGGTAAAAATTCATCTTGGCGATGTGCACGCAACCAACCAGGAGGCCCAAAGCCAACACGAAACTGGGCCTTGGGACCCATTAACACTTTTCACGCGAGCTAGCCTTCCCCCCTTTCCCTGTCTGTGCACTTGCTTAAAACCTGTTATATCTCTAACTTTTTCCAGTTCTGACAAAAGGTCATCGACCTGAAACGTTAACTCTGTTTCTCTCTCCACAGGTGCTTCCCGACCTGCTGAGTATTTCCTGCATTTTCTGTTTTTATTTCAGGTTTTGTTTTTTTATTGGCCTTCTGAGAGTATTATACCTACCAAGTCTCTGTGAAGAACCCAGTTTGCATGGAGATAATGAATTCCATCAAGTATTTGATAAAGCAGTGATTTGACCATGCCCCTTGGCAACTGTACTGGCTTTTTATTTGCTTTTGAAGCACGATGGAACTTGATAATATGCTGTACAAAAAAGAAAAACAAAAGTAGAAAAATGTTTAATCTTAAGGTCTACAAAATGCATTTTACTTTACGAGTAATCCTACATGCACTGTTTAATGACTACATCACTATAAATAAACTTACTGTTGCCTGACATTTTGTTTCACATGGATTAAAATGCTTTTCTCCTTATAGGTTAACAACCTGTAACAAAGGAATCTAGTTCATTCATTAGCATGTATACAAGCAGACATGACAGATACTGATACATGTGCCTCAAGGAAAAGTTCCAGGTCCACTACAGAAACAGCAAACAGAATCTTCATTGCGTAGCAATATAGCACAAACACGTAGCACTGGAAATAGGCATTAGTATCAGCTAATAAAAACAGAAAATGCTGGAGACACTCAGCAGGTCAGGCAGCATCTGTGAAGAGAGAAACAGAGTTAACGTTTCAGGTCGATGACCTTTCGTCAGAACTGGAAAAAAGCAGGAAATTAAACAGATTTTAAAGCAAGTTCAGGGGCTGGGAAATGGGGGAGGGGATGAAAGAACAAAAGGGAAGGTCTGTGATAGGACAAAAGGCAGGAGAATTAAAGAGACATTAAGAGATATTCAAGGCAAAAGGAGATGGTAATGGGACAGGTTAAGAAACAAAGGATGGCTCTAGATGAAGTGTGAATTGCGCTGGCAGAATGAAAGACAGCTGCCACGTGGGAGAGAAGAACAAAAGGCACAAACAAAAAGTGCGGATAAAAAATATATATATATATGATAGGGGCCGAGGTTATGATCTGAAATTGTTGAACTCTATGTTGAGTCCAGAGGGCTGTAAAGTGCCTAATCGAAAGATGTGATGCTGTTCCTGCGGAACACCTCCATTCAGTCCGTAAGGGGGACACCGAGCTTCCGGTCACTTGTCACTTTAATTCTTCGCTCCACTCCCACTCAGACCTCACTGTCCTCGGCCTCTTGCATTGTTCCATGGAAGCTCAGCGTAAACTCGAGGAACAGCACCTCATCTTTCGATTAGGCACTTTACAGCCCTCTGGACTCAACATAGAGTTCAACAATTTCAGATCATAACCTCGGCCCCTATCATATATATATTTTTTATCCACACTTTTTGTTTGTGCCTTTTGTTCTTCTCTCCCACATGGCAGCTGTCTTCATTCTGCCAGCGCAATTCACACTTCATCTAGAGCCATCCTTTGTATCGTAACCTGTCCCATTACCATCTCCTTTTGCCTTGAATATCTCTTAATTTCTCTTTAATTCTCCTGCCTTTTGTCCTATCACAGACCTTCCCTTTTGTTCTTTCATCCCCTCCCCCCTTTCCCAGCCCCTAAACTTGCTTTAAAATCTGTTCCATTTCCTGCTTTTTTCCAGTTCTGACGAAAGGTCATCGACCTGAAACGTTAACTCTGTTTCTCTCTTCACAGATGCTGCCTGACCTGCTGAGTATCTCCAGCATTTTCTGTTTTTATTTCAGATTTCCAGCATCTGCAGTATTTTCTTTTTGTATTAATATCAGCTATTTTGGCTTACTCAGCCTGCATTCCAGTTACCTAGAATATGTTCCATTTACACAGTTAAGTCATTGCATATGATTCCACGTCACTTTGCAAAGCTAGAATTTTATGCTATTTCATAAAACAGGTGCATGAATTTTGCCCCTATTGTTATTCCTTACAAGATAAGAATCTCACCATATCTACCCAAAATCTGGAACATGGCAATCGATTTAAGATTTCTAATCTTGTATTCCACTGTTACAGTTTGGGATTGCTCCCTACACTCCAGTTGTGTTCACCACAAAAGGCATTTTCCGTAAGCAGGCTCACACCTGCAAGTAACTGAAATGTAACTATATCCCTGGAGTAGATGGGACATAAAACATCTGATGGCTTGCAATCTACCTTTTTAGTGCTGATTTATACCAGAAATACTGTGGGATTCCTACCATATAGTCCTAATCGCTTCACAGGTTTAGGCTGTTAATCTAAAAGGACAAAACCAAATTTTGACAGAAATATAACTATGGGCCCCATTTAAAAAAAGTATCAGAGCCCTGTTCTCACTATAATTTAACTGAAAGGATAAAACATAGAAGTTTGATAACTTGAAATAAGACTCATCCTTGTAACTGTCACAATCACGTTAAATGATTTAAATTCTAACTCTGCTTTGGGTATTAGATCTGGCCCATCATGTTGATATACAGTATGGCACTGGGGCTTTTAAAAAAAAGATCCCAATACGCTGCATTACCCAAAATATTTGCAGTTTTTATTTATGCTGGACAAAGGAAGATGGTTCCTCAAAAGTAAGCTCTGTTTCCAGGAAACTCCCAATGATGATTTGAAATTCTCAACTATTTTGCAGCACCAATTTTAAATTCTGTGATAACAGAACTGAAACAGCCCTAGCCAAACTCAGAAATTACATCCTCTGTGACAGTGACCTCTGCAGCTTTTGACATAGTCGACCACACCATCCTCTTCCAACACCTCTTTTCCACTGTCCAGCTCAGTGGGACTACACTCGCTTGGTTCCACTCTAACCTATCCCATTGTAGCCAGAGCATCTCCAGAAATGGCTCTCTTCCCACCCCAGAGTGCCCCAAGGATCTATCCCTGACCCCCTGCTCTTCCTCATCTATAGGTTGCCCCTTGGCAACATTATCCAAAGCCATGGGATCAGCTTACACATGTACGCTGACAATACCCAACTCTACTCCTCCACTTTTCTTGATCCCTCCACTGCCACTATGTTGTCAGACTGCTCGTCCAAAAATAGTCTTGAATGAGCTGCAACTTTCTCCAGTGAGGAAGAGTGAAGCCATCGCCTCTGGTCCCCACCACAAACTTCGTATCCTTTTCACCGATTCCATCCCTGAATATTGTCTCAGGCTGAAGCAGACTGTTCACAACCTCAGCATCCTATTCGACCGCAAACTGAGTTTCTGACCTCATATCCTCTCCATCAGAAAGACCGACTTCCACCTCTATAATATTACTTGCCTCCACCTCTGCCTTAACCCATCTGTTGCTGAAACCCTCATCCATGCCTTTGACACCTCGACTATTCCAATGTCCTCCTGGTTGGCCTGCTATCCCTCACCCTCCGTAAACTTCATCCAATCCTCTACTGCCCATATCCTAGCCCACACGAATACTATATTCCCCATTCACCCATGATGTCGCTGACTAACATTGACTCCCGGTCCCCCAACACCTCAATTTTAAAATTGTCATCTTTGTGTTTAAATCCTTGTCCTTCTCTATCTATGTAACCGTCTCCAGCCTTACAACCCCCATCTCCTGAACTCACTGTTCCTTTGACTCTGGCCTCTTGATCATTTGCCTTCCATTCTCCCCACCACTGGCAACCATGGTTTCAGCCACCTAGGCCCCATTCTCTGGAATTCCCTTCATTTACCCTTTCACTTCACCACCTCCTTCTCCTCCATTAAGATCCTCCTTAAAACCCACCTCTTTGACCAAGTTTTTGGTCACCCCTCTTAATATCTCAGCATCCATTTTTTCCTTACACTTCTGTGAAGCGCCTTGGTAAGTTTTTTTCTACTTTAGAGGTGCTATATAAATTCAAGTTATTGTTATTTGTTTTTATTGTCCCCATTTCCCAACTCAGGAGGAGTAAGTCCTCACCAATACTTTAGCAGATTTTCAATTAACCATTTTCAAGACAAGTTTTTCTTCATGTGAATGGTCCAAAATTCCATTTGTCACTGCTACCTTTCCCCATCACCATTATTAGCCCATTCTCAATGATTCTACTCTTGATCCCTCCATTCTCACAAACTATTGCCAACCTGCCTTTCTCTCCAAGACACTGGATATAGTTGACCAGCACTTTCTCCTCCACTGCCTTTCATCCATGGTCCACCTTTGTGGCATTGTTCTCATAATTCCATTATTGCCTCTTCCAATACAGTCAATATAGGTTCTCAAACAGTTTCTGCTCCTGTGACAATGTGGTCACATCTGCTGTACTCCAGGGCACCATTTTAGGTTTGTGTCCTCTTCATTACCTACGTGCTTTGGCTTTATAGACTCACAGAAGTTTACAGCACAGAAGGAGGCGATATGGCCCATTGGGTCTGTGCCGGCTCTTTGCCAGAACTACAACCAATCCCACTGCAGTCCCCATATTTTTAATCTTTCTCTGCTTCAAATATTTATCGAATGTTTCTTTAAAAGAAGCAGTAGTCTCTGCCTCAAGCACTCCCTGTGGCCAAGCATTCCAAACGAACATAAGAAATAGGCGCAGGAGTAGGCCATTCAGCCCCTTGAGCTCGCTCCGCCATTCAATAATATCATGGCTGATCTGATCTTGGCCTGAACTCCACTTTCCTGCCTGTTCCCCATAACCCTTGACTCCCCTGTAGCTCAAATATCTTTCTATCTCCGCCTTGAATATATTCACTGACTCAGCCTCCACAGCTCTCTGGGGGAAGAGAATTCCAAAGATTCACGACCCTCTGAGAGAAGAAATTCCTCCTCATCTCAGTCTTAAATGGGCGACCCCTTATCCTGAAACCATGCCCCCTAGTTCAAGATTCCCCCACAAGAGGAAACATCCTCTCAGCATCTACCCTGTCAAGGCCCCTCAGAATCTTATATGTTTCAATAAGATCACCTCTCATTCTTCTAAACTCCAATGAGTATAGGCCCAACCTGCTCAACCTTTCCTCATAAGACAACCCTTTCATCTCAGGAATCAACCTCGTGAACCTTCTCTGAACTGCCTCCAATGCAAGTATATCCCTCCTTAAATAAGGAGACCAAAACTGTATGCAGTACTCCAGGTGTGGTCTCACCAACGCCCTGTATAATTGTAGCAAGACTTCTCTACTTTTATACTCCATCCCCCTTACAATAAAGGCCAACATTCCATTTGCCTTCCTAATTACTTGCTGTACCTGCATGCTAACTTTTTGTGTTTCATGTACGAGAACACCCTGATCCTTCTGTACCGCAGCATTCTGTAGTCTCTCTCCATTTAAATAATATTTTGCTGTTCTATTCTTCCTACCTCGCATTTTCCCACATTATACTCCATCTGCCAAATTTTAACCTATCTATATCCCTTTGCAGACTCTTTGGGCTCGATTTTGCCAGTGTGGGCAGGCTGGGGCGTGTCAGGTGGCATTCGTGTCAGGACCCCGACTCAGAAGTGAAGTGGGGAAAAAGTGTGATTTTCCCCTAATTGGGCAATTGATTTCCAGCATGTGGGAACCCCTGGCCCAATGAGTCTTTTCATATAGAAAGTCGCCTCCGATGACGTCATCAATGCTGCTGGATTTAAGGCCTGCAAGCAGCCTTGCTTCTTCTGGAGACTGCAAACTTTATGGTAATTGTAGTAAGGAATTCATTGATCGACTATGTCCACCAGCAAGCAAAAGTGTGCTCCATGCTTCGATGAGCCCTCCCTCCAAGCTCTGGTGGACGGAGCAAGATCGAATAAGGAGGTGCTCTTCCCTTCCTCAGGGAGAAAAAAGCCACCCCAGCAAACTAAAGCTGTGTGGCTGCAAGTGGCCCAGGAGGTCAACTCCATATCGATGAGCCGCAGAACCTGGCTGCAATGCAGGAAGAGGTTTCATGACCTTCTCCGCACAGGAAAAGTGAGTATGACTTTCCCATCTCCCTCAATCTGATCCCCATCGCCTCTCCTCACCAGCACTCTGCTTTGCTAACCTCTTCCTCCACATCCCACTTGACACTTACATCCCTGCACCCTTACCCATTGCCTCTCTCTCTATGGTCACATTCACTTAACTATTCGACCATGTTGCCCTCACACTCCCTATCACTGTGATGCAACAACAACAACTTACAACACACAGGGAAGGCCCTTTGTCTCCTTCTAAGCACCTATGCTATGCATTCTCTACACTCACTCCTTCATTCTCACTCAAACTCCACTTGTGTCCCTCATTGCAGGAAAAGAGAGCCCACAATAAGAGGGAAAGAGCCATGACAGGAGGAGGGCCACCCTCAGTAGCCCAGCTCACCGCTTGGGAGGAGGCGGCCCTGGAAATCGCCGGGATCGAGGAGGATTCCCAAGTGGGGGATGGATAGACGGGCGCATCACAGCAAGCCGGTGACAGAATAGTTTGGCATCTCTCTCATTGACATTGCATGAGTCACTGATAATGAATCTGATGCTCTAACAGATTGACTTATGATCATCTGCACTATTCAATGTGCATGTAACCTTGACCTCACACCTCTAACTCTTTCCTTTACTCCCCCACAGGACCATCGAAAGCCCCCATCCCCACTGTCCAGGAGGAAGAGCCTGAGCTTCCAGACTCCTCAGAGGAAGCTGCAACCTCTGAGGGCGCAGTGTCAGCAGAATTCAGCGCACCCAGCACCAGCGCAGACACTCACACCTCGGTGGGACCTTCGCGAGATAAGAGTAGTGTTGGCACCTGGTATATCACAGCTCACAAGTGAGCATCAGCAGATGGTGGAGACAGGGACAGCAGTGGAGAGTCCTCGTCAGAGGGCGCAGGACTCTGCCAGCTCAGCTCAGCTGCATGTCGACCGTGTCTCCGGGTCCATCCAGAAGGAGAGCGGTGCTGGAACTCCAGGAACAGGTGCAGGAGTCTCTGGCAGGTTTTGTCTCCAGGGTCGCAGCGAGTGTAGAGCGAATGGAGGAGTCCATCGCGAACATGAGCAGAGCCTTTGTGGAGGCATTGGCGCATGAACGCATCACCGCGGAAAGGATGGCAACCTTCGTGGAAAGGATGGCTAACTCCGTGGTAAGGCTGGCTACTGTAGAGGAGAGGGTGGCTACGGTAGAGGAGAGGATGGCTACGGCCATGGAGGAGCTTAGTCGCCAGGGTCTTGAAAACAAGGTCATTGTTCAGAATAGAATGACATCTCTTGAGGAGCGATGGTCAGCTATTGAGCATAGAAACCAGACCTAATGGAAGTCCTCTGGAGTAGGACTTCCAGTGCAGAAACGGGTCCTCATGGCCCCCCTGAAGTGCAGCAAGGTGCTGTCAAACCACTTGCTAGCTCTGAAGTGGGGCTGACCCATGAGAGGGATGTTGGTAGCAGACAACAAGGAAGTGGGGGCTCCTCTCCAAGCGCTCACATGACCATGCCACTGCAAAGCCCTCGGTCAGAGCCCCACCAGAGTCCTCACCCAACTGAGATGGTCGTCTCAGCCCCTGCACAGCCGCAGGAGCAGCAGACTGTTGCCGAGCTCTCACAGGTTCGCAACCCCAGAGGACGCCTGCCAAAGGCGTCAAGACAGGAGCAGCAAGAAAGTGAGCAAGGGGCCTCCACATCTGCTGAAGCCACAGGGGAAGCACCACGTAGGAGCACGTGTAAGAGGAAGATAATGCATAAGTAGTCACAAGGGTAGTCACTTGGGTACTGTGATGTATTTTATTTGGACCAGCTATCCTTGTCATGGTATCATAAACAGATTTGATGGCAAACTGTTGAAGTTGTGGCCTGTGTCATTTGGCAAATAGGACTTTCACATTGAGGGCTTAGGGCGACTTGTAATTGTCAGTATGGTGGTCAGAGTGATAGGAATCCGCAGGTTCTTGTCCATTGTCGATGCTCTGGTAAGAAGGTGCGAGACAAAAGTGTTTAATTGTGCAGGCTAAGCAAATCTGGTCAACATGAGTGCGTCCCTTGCATCCCGGGCAGCAATGTGGTCGCACTCTGGCGCCTTCTGGCCTGTGCAGTTTCAGGTGGGTGAGCAGCAGCTTGGCGCTCCTGCTGTTGGTGCTGCTGTTGTTCAGGGTTCTGCTGCTGCCACGGCTGGTCTTCGTCCGAATCTGATGTCCAGGAGGAAAGGAAATAAATAGTTCCCATGCTTCTGCTATATAACTCATTTGAGGAAGCACTCAGTCAAGGTGGGGAGAGGGGTTTCCCAGGAGGTCACACTGGAGATGGGTCTCAGGCTCCAAACTTCCACAACAATGAGTAGGCCTGCTAAAGGTTCCCCCAGACCTGAGACAACAAAGTTCTGCCACCTGCAAACGATGATTGCTGAAAACTCCTTTTTAATGGTGGAGCTGCAGCTGTTACTAAGCAATCCACTTGTGAGGCCGCCAGGTTTACCTGGCGTGTTCCAGAGGAGACGTGCAGGATGGGGGAAATGTCTAAAAATCAGAAACTCCTCTCAAAATTGGATTATAGAGGCAATTAAGTGGTTGTTAAGGGCTTATCCCGCCTCTTGGAGGCTGGATGGAAACGGGGTCTGAAACCCCGATTCTGGGAAAATTGCTCGGAGGCGGGATCGGGCCCGCACGCCATTTTTTGCGATTTTAACACCTCACACGCCTCCAATCCCGCCTCCTCGGGCCTGGCAAAATCGAGCCCTTTGTGTCCTCCTCACAACTTGCTTTCCCACCTATCTTTGTATCGTCAGCAAATTTAGCTACAATACACTTGGTCCCTTCATCCAAGTCATTAATATAGATTGTAAATAGTTGAGGCCCCAGCACTGATCCCTGTGGCATCCCACTAGTTACAGTTTGCCAACCTGAAAATGACCCATTTATCCCGACTCTCTGTTTTCTGTTAGCCAATCCTCTATCCATGCTAATATATTCTCTTCTTCTTAGTTCTTCTATTACTCCCAACACCGTGAGCTCTTATTTTGTGCAGTAACCTTTTATGTGGCACCTTATCAAATGCCTTTTTAAAATCCAAATACACTGCATCTACTGGTTCCCCTTGATCCACCCTGCTCGTTACATCCTCAAAGAACTCTAATAAATTTGTCAACCATGATTTCCCTTTCATAAAACCATGTTGACTCTGCTTGATTGTATTATAATTTTCTAAATGTCCTGCTACTACTCCCTTAATAATGGATTCCAGCATTTTCCCAATGATAGATGCGCCAACAACTCTGTGTACAGAAAATTCCAACCTCTCTCCTCATTCTCTAAGTGATCATTTTAGATTGATGATCCCTCATTACTGAGCCCTCAACCAAAGGAAACAGTCTTTTCCTATTCACCCAATCAAAACCCTTCCTAATTTTTAAAACCTCTATTAAATCTCACATTAGCCTTCTCTGCTCCAATATCTCATGTCTTTCCTCATAACTATAGTTTCCCATCTGGTGAATCTGATTCTAATTTTAGTTCTATAATTGGGCACCTTAACAGCACAGAGGCCTCTTACTCTAGTTTAACCAATGTTCAGTATAAATTTATCATTACTTCTTTAGCTTGTACACTATGCCTCTATTTATAAAACCCCAAATTCTTTTGGCCTTTTTTATCTACTTGTACTTTTAAGGGAACATCTAGGTCTCTTTGTTCATCCACACTCTTCAGTATCTTTCTACTAAGTGTATACTCCCAGTCATTGTTCTTTCTATGAAATGTATTAACTCACATTAAATTGCATCTGCCACCTATGTGCCCATTTCATGAATCTGTCTATGTCTTCCTTAAGTGTTCTGCAGGCCTTCTCATTATTTGCCAAACCTCCTACTTCTGTGTAGTCAGCAAATTTTGAGATTTTATTCCTATGCCTAAGTCCAAATCATCTATATACACAAGAGAACAAATTTAGACCCAACACTGACCCCTGGGTTCACCACTTCCAACCCTTCTGCAGTCCAAGCAACACTTCTTAATTACTCTTTGTTTCCTGTCTGTTAATCAACTTTCTATATATGATGCTACATTTTTTGTTATACAATATGCTTGAATTTTTTCCAACAAGCCCCTTATCAAAGATCTTATACCACATATTCGGCTTGTTAGCAAAATTGAAGCCCACGGGATAAAAGGGGCAGTAGCAGCATGGATACAAAATTGGCTAAGAGATAAAAGAGATAAAAGAGAGTTGTGGTGAATGGCAGTTTTTCGGACTGACGGGAGGTATACAGTGCAGTTCCCCAACGTTCAGTACCAGGACCACTGCTGTTTTTGACTTCAAGAGGACATAGACAGGCTGGTGGAATGGGTGAACACACGGCAGATGAAATTCAACACAGAAAAGTGTAAGGTGATATATTTTGGTGGGAAGAATGAGGAGAGACAATACATGCTAAATGGTACAATTTTTAAAGAGGGTGCAAGAAGAGAGACCCAGGGGTGCTTGTGCACAAATCTTTGAAGGTGGCAGGGCAGGTTAACAAAGCAGTTAATAAAGCATATGGGATCCTGGGCTTTATAAATAGAGGGATAGAGTACAAAAGCAAGAAAGTTATGCTAAACCTTTATAAAACACAAGTTTGGCCCAAGCTGGAGTATCCAATTCTGGGCACCACACTTTAGGAAGGATGTGAAGGCTTTGGAGAGGGTACAAAAGAGATTTACTAGAATGATTCCAGGGATGAGGGATTACAGTTACGTGGATAGACTGGAGAAGCTGGGGTTGTTCTCCTTAGATCAGAGAAGGCTAAGAGGAGATTTGATAGAAGTGCTTAAAATCATGAAGGGCTTAGATAAATAAAGAGAAACTGCTTCCAATGGCTGAAGGGTCGATAACCAGAGGGCACAGATTTAAGGTGATTGGCAAAAGAACCAGAGGAAAAACTTTTTTAAGCAACGAGTGGTTAGGATTTGGAATGCACTGCCTGATAGGGTGGTGAATACCGATTCAATAGTAGCCTTCAAAAGAGAATTGGATAAATACCTGAAGGAGAAAAAAATTGCAGGGATATTGGGAAAGAGCGGGGGAGTGGAACTAACTGGATTGCTCTTCGAAAGAGCCGGCGCAGACTTGATGGGTCGAATTGGCTCTTTCTGTGCTGTACTATTCTATGATTCTATCTATGATCTTCTGAAAATCTATATACATTATATCTACTGCATTCTCTTTATGCTAAAGTACATGGTCAGCTTCTACATGTGCACCAGTGACATTCAAGTCTACATCTCCACCACCATCATTGACTTCAGAACTGTTGTTGGATATAACTGCCTATCCAACAATAAATCCTGGAAAGGTTATTGTTAAGCTGAAGCCATCACCTAAATGCTTTTGGTATTGACTCCATCAACATTTCTGGCTGCTAGAGCCTAGTGTTGTGTAAGCTCAGCATTCTGTTTTACCCTGAAATGAGCTTTCTACCCCATATCTGCTCTGTTACCAACACTGCCTTCTTCCATCTCCAGGACATTACCTGCTCATAGCAGTACCTCACTCCTACCACTGCCAAAATCATCAACCGTGCCTTCAACATATTAGGATCAACTATTCAAATGGTGTCTCCAATCTTCCTGCCTCAACCTTTCCCAAACTTGAGCTAATCTATTTGCTTGACTCCTCTCCCACACAAAGTACCCATCACCTCTGGGACTTATGGGCCGCGAATTTAATTGCGCTGAGGGGGCGGGTTTGGAGGCGGATCTGTAGCGAAAATCGGAGAAATTGGAGGCGGGCTGCGAACCCGCCTCAATGCAACTTTGGGAAATGTCGGGTCAGCCGCTCCCGAACTGACCCGACACCAAACGGCGGGACAGGTTGTTAAGGCAGTTAACAGGTCGTTAACTGCCTGGATAATCCTATTTTAAAGGGCTGATCAGATTTTGGAGGTTTTTCAACATGCTGCCCGCCTTCATAAAAACATACCAGGTGAATCGAGCCGGGTTGAGCTAGGACCTGAATTGTTGCCAGGTGCTCGAGCAGCTTAAAAGCAGTCCTGCAATCTCTCATTCTTTCACATGCCACAACTTAGTGGTTTGAGGTTTGGGAGACATTTTGCAGCTCAACTAATCTTGTGAGTGTTGAGTCTGAAATCCATCTGCTGTGTTACCTCCTTGGAAGACCCTCTGGCCACTTTGTCTGAGCGCACACAACCTCCATTCCTTGACTGAGATACATACCAGCGGTATGGGAACCATTTATATCCTCTCATCCTGGTAGTCAGAGTCAGAGGAAGAGCAGCCCGGCAGCAGCGCAACCAGGCACAGCAGCAGCACCAACAGCAGGAGCGCCAACCTTCTCCTCAGCTTCCTGATGCTGCACAGGGCAGAGGGCATCAGCGCAGGCCTGCACCTCGCCGCAGGAGATACCCCCAACACAGGGTTTATAGGCAGAGGATGAGCTTCCTCAACAAGTGAGCAGCAGTGCCAAAGGAGGCTGAGACTTCCGCGAGAGGTAGTCGCTGACACCTGCGCAATGCTGCACCAACACCTGGAGCCCAGAGGAGCGTCTGGACACTCCTTACCAGTGGCTGTCAAAGTCACCACCGCTCTCAACTTCTTTGCTTCGGGCTCCTTCCAGGGATCATCTGCAGACATCAGCGGCATCTCTAAGTCCGCCGCAGACGCCTGCAACATGCAGGCCACCAATGCCCTCTTTGCAAAAGCGCCCAATTACATCCACTTCTCCACAGATGAAGCAAGTATAACAACGCATGCGGTTGGCTTTGCAAATGTGGCAGGTTTCCCAAGGGTGTAGGGCATCGTAGACTGCACACGTGGCCATTAGGGCACCCCATTATAACCCAGCTGATTTTGTCAACCGCAAGGGCTTCCACTCCCTTCACGTCCATCTGGTGTGTAACCACAAGAACATCATCATGCTTGTTTGCGCCAAGTACCCTGGCAGTTGCCATGACTTCTTCATCCTGCGGCAGTCTACTGTGTCTCAGCTCTTCAATCCGCCAACCCAACTTTCCGGATTGCTACTTGGCGACAAGGGCTATCCCCTGAAAAAGCGGCTCATGACACTGATGAGGAGGCCATCAAACGAGGCTGAGGAGCGGTACAATGTGAGCCACATTTCCACCAGAAGCATCATAGAGCAAACCATCGGCTCTCTCCCTCTTATTGTGGGCTCTCTTTTCCTGCAAGGAGGGACACAAGTGGAGTTTCAGCGAGAGTGATGGAGTGACTGTGAAGAATCCATAACATAGAAGGTTAGAGGGAGACGAGGATGGAGTGAGGTGCCAAGAGGAAGCTAGCTCCCTGTGCGTTGTTAGTTGTCAATGCATAACAGTGAAAGCGAGTGTGAGGGTGCATAGCAGGATGGTGAGGTGATTCAGTAGAGAGAGAGAGATCGATAGGTAAGGGTGCAAGGGAAGTAAGGGTAAGGTGGGATGTGAAGGAGCAGGTTAACAAAGCAGGTTGCTGGTGATGAGAAGAGAAGGGAGGCAGATTGAAGGTAAGTGTGATGTGATACTCACTTTTGCTGATCGCAGAAGATCATTAAACCGTTTCCGGCACTGGATCCAGGTGCATGAACAAATGGACCTTGCGCGGACGTCCTCAGCAATGCGCAGCCAGGCTGCCTTGGTTTGCTGAGGAGGCTTCCTCCGGCCATCGGGAGGGAATAGAATCTCCCTGCGCCCTCTTACTCCCTCCACAAGAGCTTCGAGGGAGTCCTCATTGAAGCATGGAGCAGCCTTCAGTTTGGAAGCACTCATTGTGGCCTTGCCACATTCAGACACCAGCAGAATCAAGAAATGAAAGGCTGAGGCTGCATGGGACCCTTAAAAACATCTGCACTAATGAAGTCATCAGAGGCGACTAACAGACCTGATCCCAGTCATTGGACCGGCCAGCATGCAGCACTGCACTTAAGGGGCGAATTAAATTAAAATTTCAACTCAGGAGCGGATGCAGCCGGCAGCGGGTCCGGACCCCGCCCACCAGACAGCCTGACTCCAAGCCGCCTCCTCAATTAAATTCACGACCATGGAGTCAGTTGAGCTGAACAAGGACAGTCAATTGACTTCAAGATGCTTTGAAATCTATTTCTTATCCAATCTTATGGTAATATGTTCCCGCCATATGTCTAGGCCAGCATCTTCCATTCCTTTTCTGATATGCAATCGGAAAGGCACCTACCACAAACAGGCGGGTGTATCATTAATAAATTCAAATAATATATTGCAAATAAATTATTCTGACTTGAAGCAGCCAAAATATTTTACTCACTATACATCCATCAGTACCTTGCACCTGACGACACTCAGCTCTATCTCACCACCACTTCTTGCAACCCCTCAACTGCCTCTGTATTGTCAGACTGCCTGTCCGACATTCAGTCCTCGATTAGCCGAAATTTCCTCCAATTAAACATTAGGAAGACCAAAGCCATTGGGGGTAATTTTAACTTCCAAAAACCGGTGGGTTTGGGTCGGGTGGGAAGTTAAAATGTTAAAAATTTGAAACAGGAACCCAACCCGTCTCGAACCCGCCCACTTCCAGTTTTAACGGAGGCAGGACGAGAGGCGGGCATCCAATCCGATCCGAGGAGGCGGGTTGCTGATTGAAATCTTTTAAGGAGGCTGTGTGCCTCCACTTTAACATGGTTTATATTTTTAACCAGTCGGTCGGGTTTCCCCGGCCTTGGGAAACCCGGCAGGTAAAACAAGACGAGAAGGGCCAGATCCATCAGGTAAGTGCATTTACAGCACTACGTATGGGCCAAGAGGAGCAGGAATGTTTCCTTCAGGCCCAATAAGCTACCCAGTAAATGCCCTCCTCATGTTCACGATCTCCACCCAACACGCGCCCCCCCCCGCCCCGCGATCACTGACTGTAGACCGCCCCATCGAAGTCCTCATTTGAGTCCTGTGCAGCAGAACTTGTGCGCGACCTTGCCCTCCGGGGAGCTGGCACCTGCGCTACCCTTTCCCCCTGCCTTGGCTGCAGGCCACTAGTGCCTGGTGCAGATCCCGCCTCTATGCTACCCTCTAAAGTACGCGCCTTGCCAGTATCTGAGCTAGTGGTTACGAGTGTGAGATTGAGTGTCTTCTTCCTCTTCTACCACTGCCTGCCCAGGTTGGAGTTCTCAGCTGTCACAAAGGAGAAAGGCACAAGCATAGGGTTGTGGTGAGGGTGGGGGAAGCAAGAGGTGCATGCTTACATCACGTGCAGCTTGTAAATCAGAAGAGAGTGTGGGATGAGGGGGGAAGTGGGATGTGAGAAGGAGGATTAGGTATGAGCATACCGTCATCTTCAATGGTTTCAGCCCCGCCGCTGGCCACGACCTCAGTTACGGCCACTCCAACAATGGCAAGAATTCCTCCATCAGGGTTAGGATATGCAGGCATGCCGTTCCCCTCCAGTTAGCTGCTGCTGCCTGCGATTGTGTGCCACCTTCTCCTGTAAGGGAGAGGGAAGTGTGTCACTGAGTGTGGTGCAATGTGTTTGGTTGATGTGGCTGTCATGGTTGAATAGCCAGCAGTGTGTGCAAGCTGTGAGGTTTGGGTGTGGGTGTTGCAGTAGTGGTAAGTGTGTGAGGGTGAGGTGCAGCATATGAATGTGAGGTATGAGTCGTGATTGATACAGATTTTTGGTCGGTGAGTAATGGGGGTATGGTGAATTGAGCAATGTGTGAAGCTAGTGGTATTTGAGTAGGATATTTGAGGATGCATTCACTGACCTTTACCGCTCGTATGAGGTCATTGAACTTCTTTTGGCACTGCATCCAGGTCCTCGGGGCAACAATGCTTGCTGGCATTCATCTCCACGGCTATCTGCTCCCATTGCTTTTGCAGTGTCTGTCTGGAGGGCCTCCTGGCCCCCTGCGAATACAGGACCTTGCTCGTCCTCTCCACCTCCTGCACTAAGGCTTCCAGTGCTGTGTCAGAGAACCTTGGAGCCCGCTCTCTGGCATGTTGTGCCATTCCTATTTCTTTGCAGGTCAAATTCACTTCTGGAATGACTTCCAGCATCTGCTCTCGTCAAACTTTAAGAGGTGCAGGCTGACTTTAAGAAGTGCGGGATAGCTTTAATTTGTGCTAGCCTCGCACAAACTTGGGCGCCCTGCTGAGCATACAGCCACTCAGCAGTGCATTCAATGCTGGGCTGCATGCTCCAATCATGTAAATTACCAGGCAGCATGAAGTTTGCGTGCTGCCTGCATCGGAACAAACGTGCGTGGGTTGGTTGCGCATTGCGATCCCAGCGCCCGTTTTCAGGGGCAATTGAATTTTTAGCCCCTCCCCTCTTGCCATTAAAGGCAGAATACCATTATTGTTTCAAAACAGTCTTGAAGTCTCAAAGTACTGCTTTTAACACGATGGGGTGAATGGCCTCCTTTTGTTCTGTAAACTTCTATGGTTCTAAAATGTATACATTTTATTGTGAAGTAATGAACCAGCAATATTTTTAATTCAGGATAGTGCTACAAATTATGCAAAATACAAGATTTGGCATCACACTAGTGGAAAGATTGACAGAGCAAGTTGCAGTAATCTGTTCAAAATGAAGCCTAGTTGGGGTGAGAAAGCACATTCAAAGTGAAGGCAAACTGAAAATCTGATGGTGAAAAATGTATTCAATCATCTTCAGCAATTTGTTTATTGCTGTCAAAGAAACGTCTTCCATACATACCAGTTGTGCCAAATGATTAAAATAACTTTTTTCTTTGATTTTGTATGTAGTTGTTCAAATGTACAGTACAACTAAGCAAAATGTCAAAATGAACAAACATTTTTCTTTTTGTATATGCTGTTTACATATATATGAAATTATTATGGATAGGTGGGAGGAGTGTGTAATAAGTTAATAAATATTTCCCATTGCCAAATCTTGAGTATATAAAAGCAAAACAGTGGTTGGTTTGGGTGATAATGGAGGGTGGAGCTGGAAGAGAACCGACCTACCCAGATTTCCACCTTTATTGCATTCAATACAGAACAAGGAATTTCATGTGCTTGAGATTCTAGTGACCAGGTCCTTACCCATAAATCATGTTCTGCATAATCAAACAGGAGCCAGACCTTTCTGTCGCTGTGTGAAAGAAACACCTTCTGCAAAGCAATCACGTTGGGATGCTTCAACTCTCGCAGCAACTGGCAGAGAAAAAGAGTGAAAAATAAATGGGTAACAATATTCAAGACAATACAGAAAAGATACAGGAGTAAAATTGGTCTTGGGCGATAACATAAAACGGGCGATGGCAAATGCTGCTGATTCACTATTGGACATTTTGTGCTACTACCCAAGGCCAATTTTAACCCCACAGTACCTGCAAGTGTGTCATATAGCTGTAGTTCAATCTATATGCTTTGATATATAGAAAGAAAGAATGAAGCTTCAGTGGTTTACAATCATCAAATCTGACTATGTTATTGTATACTATTAAAACAATCTAAGATTTTTAAAATAAAATCAGAATCACAGGATTGACTTATTGCCTTTTTGGGTGTCTGAAAATGTGTTCATTAAAAACTAAAAAGCCAACTGTGTAAGCAACAAATACATTCTCATGGAGTATATTTGTGCCATAGTTGTATGCATGAAAGTATTTAATAGAGGATATGTGTTGGTACCTGTTGGATTTGAAAATAAATCATTTAAAAACAAAGTAATTGACTATCCAGGGTCAGTGCTCAGTACTTTGGCCTGCACAAAGTTGTGATGTTCCCATAACTAAAACAACAACAGCTTGCATTTATCTAGCACTTTTAACATAGTAAAATGTCCCAAGGCACTGCACAGGAGCATTATCAAACAAAATTTGACACCGAGTCACATAAGGAGATATTATGACAGATGAACAAAAGCTTGGTCAAAGAGGTAGGTTTTAAGGAGCGTCTTAAAGGAGGAAAGAGAGGTAGAGAGGCGGAGAGGTTTAGGGAGGGAATTCCAGAGCTTAGGGCCTTGGCAGCTGAATGGTGGAATAATTAAAATCTGGGATGCGCAAGAGGCCAGATTTGGAGGATTGCCGAGATCTCGAAGGGTTGTAGGGCTGGAGGAGGTTACAGAGATAGGGAGGGACAAGGCCATGGAGGGATTTGAAAACAAGAATGAGAATTTTAAAATTGAGGCGTTGCCAGACTGGAAGCCAATGTAGGTCAGCAAGCACAGGGGTGATGGGTGAAATGGACTTGGTGCGGGTTAGGACATGGGCACCAGAGTTTTGGATGAGCTTAAGTTTACGGAGGGTAGAACGTGGGAGGCCAGCAGGAGAGTATTGGAATAGTCAAGTCTAGAGGTAACAAAGGCGTGGATGAGGGTTTCAGCAGCAGATGAGCTAAGGCAGGGATGGAGTTGGGTGATGTTACGGAGGTGGAAGTAGGCGGTCTTGGTGATGGCGTGGATATGTGGTCGGAAACACATCTCGGGGTCAAATACAACACTAAGGTTGCAAGTGGTCTGGTTCAGCCTCAGACAGTTGTCAGGGAGATGGATGGAGTCAGTCGGTGGTTAGGGATGGAGTTTGTGCACAATACTCTTGTCCAGCTTCATGTGTGACTTAAGCAAGTTACCAGAGGCTAACTGTATCTCAGCACCTTTAGGTGAGCAAGGATGTAAAGTGAAAACAAAAAGAAAATTGGAAAATAATATACATACAGATTCGGAGCTCTAATAACAGTTAAGAAAGGAGATTTGTTTCTAAATAATAGACCATTTTGAAATAAAAATTTTAGAAATTCTTTACTGTGTTATAAAGAGAACACCCATTTGAAAAACAGTCATATATTAGATTAGAAACTGGGCATTCTTCCCATTAAGTTTGTAGTACCGTTTTTGTCCACATTAGCTACCAATCTAATCCCACTCTCCTGTTTACTCTCCAAACCCTTTAACAGTCCTCTTTTTCAAGTAATTATCTAATTCCCTTTTAAAAGTACTAAAGGGCTCCACCTCCACATTCTAACTATCCTCTGTGTCAATCTGTTTCCCCAAACCTCCCCTTTTATTCTTTCGGTGATTATCTTTCATTTGTGCCCTCTCGCTACCAGCTCACCAAACAATGGAAACAATCTATCAGTAATTACTCTAATATAAAGCTTCATAATTTTGAATAACTCTATCAGCCGTCCTCCACTAACCCCCACCCAGCCCCCCCAACCCATTATTAAAGCAGCTCAGCACAAAATAACCCTGTTAGTTTGTTTTCTCTTAAAAGCTTCAGTGGAATTATTGGCCCAGAAATTAGACTTCGATGGTTGCCGCGGGGGTAAGGATCCGGTGCGATCTTACCTACCGCGCCTGCCTTTATGGTTCGGGCCCACACGAACTTCTGGTCCTGGGCCTCTCCCTGGTGCCGGCGCGCAGTGTGTGCGTGTCCCAGAGGCGCAGTTCGTTCGATGCGACCTCTGGGATCACGTGGGCCAGTTAGAGCCAATGGCAGCACACCATCTTTCATTCATAGTTTTGACAGGAAGAGCTGTCAAAACTATGAATACAACTTGCCCCCAAAAGAACAGCTAAACCTCAATTAAATTTAAAAAAAAACCATCACATTAATAAAATAACTATAGTTAAATACATTAACCACTTTAAACAAAAATTTAAATTTTTGAAAAAATTTAAATTCTTTTTAAAAGTTATAAAAATAAACTTACCTTTCTTTAAAGTCTCTAAAAAAGATAAACCTGTTGAAAATTTTTTAAAATAATACTTAATTAACTACTTACCTTGTTAAAAGGGGGTCTTACGCCTCCTTTTTTCATGTGTAAAATCTTCCATACTTACCCTCGCGTTCAAACCTGAAAAAAAACCTAAGTGTGCTGCGTGCGCACAGCCTGTAGTGCGCACGCGGTTCACTTAGGAACCGCCCCCTTCGCAATATCGGAAGTGCCGGTTTCCCGCGCATGCGCAGTGCATGCAGGAAACCGGCACTTCGGGACCGAATACGGGTGAGTACACAGTGCGTACTCTCCCGTATTCGGCCGAATTTCTGGGCCATTGTTAATGCAAACAAATGGGTAATGCTGAAGTGGCACCTATACCGTTGGAGCAGCTAGGAGTTATTTTGTCACTGTTGGGGCACACAGAATTACTGTAAATGCAACCTTTGCATTCCATGTTTTCACTCTGCTGCATTAAAACAAGTGCTTGTAAGCATTCTCAATGACGTATGAATGAATTTACCAAATTAGGGTGCGTTAAATGTAAACCATGGTGAGACAGCTATTAATTCTGTTGCTCCATGCCAATTACTCTATTCCACTGAGTGTAATAAAGGATTGAACACCACTGAGAATTAGACTGCTGGTTAGAATGCAGCATGGAATCAACATGATCCGGCTCTGGAGAGGGATAAAATGATACTGTGCATGCCACCTTGCTCAGTGATCACACAGCTGCATTGACAGTGTTCAGTGAGGAGACTGTGCCCAGATCATTCTGCCTGTTTGACATTTGGGGCATTGGGCTTTGTCAAGGGCGAAAGAAAATGGGAGGGACTTTCTTGCAACACTTCATTTGGTTTCTATAATAATTATTATTTGTAAAAAATGTATACACAATTTTGTTTCTTCTAAAACAAGCAGCTAGAATATTACTATTGCATCAGACTAAACAGTTCTAAATACACATTTTGTCATATTTTTCTGAAGCTCAAGACATATTTCTGCTTTTCACTGATAATCACAAAAGCATATGTACCATACCAAACCATAATTAACCACAAATATAGTGAAATGCCCTTTACATGACTGTGTTTCCATTTAAGTAGGATTCTGTTGATGCAACCTAGTACGACATGTGCAGTAAAATGAAACCATGTATGGAAACCACACAGTAAGCAATTATCTCTGATGGAACACCAATTGGAAATGATTCAGCAGCATACTATATTTCAGATCCAACAGCAATAAGTACAGGATAACATATTGAAAGACAGTTGTGATGTCATCATAAATTGCATAAGCCTGTAGCACAAGGGATATAAGACCTTATATCGCTTTAAATCAAATTAGGGTACAACAGCAATTCAATTTAAATGTGGTTGTATGTGGACAATGCAAATTCCAGTTCATTGATGAAGTTCAGATATCCTGCCAGAAGAATAGAAGCCCACAATTTTAAGAGTGTCCAAAATCAAAGGCACAATAAGTTACTGATGAGCAATTTATCACAAATTAGCCAAGTCTCAAATACTTTTAAGACAATGATAATCCATAATTCAATTCGCAGCTAGAACAAAGCCCCTCTGTCCTGGCTAATTTCCAGATCAATTAATCTGCTTTAGCCAGGAAGTTATGGTGAACCTTTATAAATCACTGGTTGCGCCTCAACTGAAGTATTGCTGGGTCTGGTGGAAAATAAAATTTAAAACATTTCAATCACAAACCCAACCTACCTCGACCCGCCCACTTCCGATTTTAATGGAGGCGGGACAAGGGCGGGCGACCAACCCGCTCTCAGGAGGCGGGTCTCTCATTTAAATATTTTAATGAGGTTGCATGCCTAAGATTTTTTTCTCTGTTCCAGCTTTAATACTTGCTAGCCGGGTTTCCCAGGCCTCGTGAAAGCCGGCAGCTGAAGAGAGTCAAGGACTGCTGCATGGAACAGGTAAATACCTTTCCATCACTGCTTGTGAGCCAGGAGCACGAGTGCTTCCCCCGGCCTTGCAAGCGACCTGGTTAACCTCAGCAAGGATCGGAGCACCTCCCACCCCTGCAATCCGATCCCCTCCCTGCCTCCACCCCCACTGCCCCCGCCATCCCCATGTCCTACATGGCCCCGCTTGATCACCAGCCCCGGCCCTCTTGCAATCTCCTGTCCGACCCACCCTGATGTCCTCCACGGCCCTCCTGCGATCTCCTCCCCTCCCCCCCCGCCCCGCCCCATATCCTCCACAGACCCCGTGCGATTTCCTCCCGGCCCTCCTGCAATCTCCTCCCTGCCTCCAGCCCATGTCCTCCACGGTAGGTGTGAGAGAATCCGTGATCGGCAGAAGGGAGGCCGAAGGCTTCTTTGATGGGCCAGGGGGAGGGGAGCACCCCAGCTCCTCCTGCCCCCCCCCCCCCCACGATCTTCTCCCCTCCTCCCGCGATCTCGCCGACCCCCCTCCCATTGATGTACCCTCCCACCCCCGATCTCTCCGCTACCCAACATCGAAGACTCCTCGACGCCCGATCTCTCCGGCCCCCCCATCGATGTCCCCCCAACCCCAGATCTCTCCCTCCTTCCTCTATGCTCCCCGGCTGCGGCCTGGTACCGTGGGCCTACCTGCCCAACAGCCTTTTAATCTGGCTAGCTGCGGCCGGGAAACGGATTCCGAAAATCGTATTGAGGTCTTGCTGATAAATTCGGCAGGATCTGAAAGAAACCCGTTTTTCCGCATTTCTCGACCACTAAACTGTCCCTCCCCACCTCCTCGTAAATACTGGGGCCATTGTGTCCAATTCTGGGCACCACAGTTTAAGAAGTACGCCAAGGCCTTGGAGAGGCTGCAGAGAAGATTGACTAGAATTATACCAGGAATGAGGGACTTCAGTTATGTGGAGAGATTAGAGAAGCTGGGATTGTTCTCCATAGAGCAGAGAAGGCTAAGGGGAGAATTAATAGAGGTGTTCAAAATTATGAGGAACATAATGACCCTGATATTTACGGGGAGGCAGGGTGGGTGCGGGGGAGCCTGGTAGCGTGGGAAAAACACGACAATGCCATTGGCACGGTGGTCCTGCCGAATTTAACAACAGACCTCAATATCATTTTTTTCTTCCATTTCCCACCCGGCAGCCAGTCAAATTGAGAGCGACAATCGGGAGGGAGGGGGGGGGGGTGGTGGAGGTTGCCAATCGCGGCAAGTGTGATCGGCAGAAGGGAGGCAGATTACTTCTTTGAGGGGCCCGGGGGGGAGGGGAGCACCCCAGCTCCTCCTGGCCCACACAGGGTGTTGTAAAAGGCTTGAGCCACCAGCTCCCGCCCCCCTTTTACTGCTGGGTTTCCCGAGCCCTGGGATACCTGCACACCAACTGTTAAATTTAAATCAGGCTCCCAATTGTACTGTGGGAGCCCGATTTAAATGTTAAATCACTCGCACGCGGCATGCTATCTGCTGTCATGAAAATGGTGGCCAGCGCATATGCAGCAGTTTGGGGACGCGTTCCCCATTTTTTAATTTTCAATCCCCCCGCCCGCCCATCATGGAGGTTTAATATCGAGGGTAATAACTTTGACAGAGTGATAGGGATAAACTGCTTCCACTAATAGGAGGGTCAGAAACCAAAGGACACAGTTTTAAGATAATTGGCAAAGAACCAGAGGGGAGATGAGGAGGTACTATTGTACACGGGGAGTTGTTGTGATCTGGAATGCACTGCCTGAAAGGGTGGTGGAAGCAATTCATCACAAATTAACCAAGTCTTAAATACGTGTTGATTTGTGCTCAGTTAGTTGACCTCAGCTGGAGCAAGAGCAAAAGTGCTACAAATGCTCTTTCTATGATTATAAGGATCTGAACTTCACAACTGAATCTAATGTCATCAGGACCAGCAGTCCTGGAACCTTTCTTTGCAAAGATTGTTCCTGCAATAACTGGATGTTCAACTGCAAAAGCATTTGCTCTGGTTAGATATTGGAACAGCAGAATGGGAGCAGGGCAGGTGCAGAGTGCAAGCAGACTTTGCCACGTGCACGCCCCCTCACTTTGTCCCACCATTGGCGGCCATGCCTTCAGCTGCCTCCGTCCCACATTCTGAAATTCTCTCCCGAAACCCTTCCAACTCTGGACCTCCCGCTCCTTCAAGACTCTCCTTACAACCCACCCTTTCTAATATCTCCTTTGCATCGCCAATCATTTTTGTCTGATTACACCTCTGTGAAGCGCCTTGACGTTTTGCTACGTTAAAGGCTCTATGTAAATACAAGTTGTTGTTGTTGATCTGTGCTCAGTTAGCTGATCTCAGCTGGAGCAGCACTAAGGGTGCTACAATTGCCTTTTGCATCCCTAGGCAAGCTAATCCTAGAAAAATCAGGCAGGGTTTCTAATCGGGACTGGTATAGAAACATAGAAACATAGAAACTAGGAGCAGGAGTAGGCCATTCGGCCCGTCGAGCCTGCTCCACCATTCAATACGATCATGGCTGATCATCCAAATCCAGTACCCTGTCCCTGCTTTCTCACACAGAATCCCCACATCGAGCCTGCACCTATCCCACCCTATCCCCGTAACCCCACGTATTTAATTCCCCCTAACATATCCCATCCTATCCCCATAACTCCACATATTTAATCCCCCCCTAACACTAAGGGTCAATTTATCATAGCCAAATCAACCTAACCCGCACATTTTTGGACTGTGGGAGGAAACCGGAGCACCCGGAGGAAACCCACGCAGACACGGGGAGAATGTGCAAACTCCACACAGACAGTCACCCGAGGTCAGATTCGAACCCGGGTCCCTGGCGCTGTGAGGTACCAGTGCTAACCACTATGCCACCGTGTTGCCCATCCAGTTGGGTATCCAGTAACTCATGCTGAAAAGTTTGCTTGTATCGACGTTGGGTGAAAACAGCATCAAGCTCAGCTGTGAAAGACTCCATGGTAACAATGCCTGCTAATTCTTCTTGTCTCAGCTCAGATGAAGAATGGTCACTCAGGCAAGGTACCTGTGGGCTGTGGGTACTTATGGAACCAGACACCAGCGAAAGTCATACCTTCAAGAGAGGGAAAATATAATGTTGAGGAGAAAGGTACAACAAACTGATTGAGGACATCAAATATTTTTGTTATTCGCAATTTGTTTGTTTTATTGAATTACGGTACTTACAATTCAATAGCAGAGAAAATAGTGTCAGCAAATCCAGTACTTAACTTTCTCTGGGAGCGCAATCATGGCAGTGAAATGCACTCAAGGTACTTGCTGATTTCATTTGCAACACTTTAGCTGGGATTCACTCAGTGTTGGCCACAGCACTGCAAATACAGTGCTCATGTCCTCTAACATTTTTAGCTGCAGTCACAGCACTAGCTACTACTATGCTTAAGCACAACATCGAGCTATTAATATCGATGTTCACAGTTGGGGGAATTTTTCAGCTACTATCACAAGGTGGCACGCAGTGATACATGGCAGCGCCAGCTGCTATGAACACCAGCATGAGAAGTGGCAGGAACATGATAAGACAGACTATTTGGGTCTGCAAAACCTGCAGGAGAGCCTACCGCTCTCATATATAGGTCTTAATACAAAGCTAAGTGGGAAAGTAAGCTGTGAGGAGGACGCCAAGAGGCTGCAAAGGGATATGGACCAGTTAAGTGATTAGGCAAGAAGGTGGCAGATGGAGCATAATATGGGAAGTGTGAAATTATCCACTTTGGTAAGGAGAATGGAAAAGCAGAATATTTTTTAAATGGTGAGAGACTAGTAAATGTTGGTATTCAGAGGGATTTGGGTGTCCTTGTACACGAATCACAGAAAGTTAACATGCAGGTACAGCAAGCAATTAGGTCTTCTGGCAAAAATGTCAAGAGTTCTGCCATATTGGTCCACCCGTTTGGTTGAACTACTGCTATGGGGTTGACAGTTTAGAGTACACATGGACGACCGCACCAACTCCGGAAAATACCAAATCAATGGCCTCCCTCAGGGATCAGTTCTACTACCATTCCTTTTTAATCTGTACAAAATCATGTTGCTAATTCACTGATTTGTTCTATCTCGAAGAAAGCATAGTCAACCTTTCCTGATTGCTTTGACTTTTCTTCATCAACTTGCTGGCATTAAGAATAGACAGCAGATGCTCCTATGAATCACTATATCATCTATGACCTTACAGACAGTTAACCAGGATTCAACTGCCCATGTAAGGATTTGATTGAGTAGAGAGAAACTATTTCCTCTGGTGGGAGAATCCAGAACAATTGGAGGCTAGGTCAATTGGAAAATTCAAATCGGAGAGAGATAGATTTTTGTTTGGTAAGGATATAAAGGATATAAAGGGATATGGAGCAAAGGCAGGTAAATGGAGTTGAGGTACAGATCAGCCATGATCTAATTGAACGACAGAACAGGCTTGAAGGGCTGAATAGCCTACTCCTATTCCTACGTTCCTTCCTATGTTGTAGTTGGGCACTTTTCAAACTCTTTTGAACTGGACAGGGCCAGTGTACTTTAAATCTTCACCTATGGGGCCTTTGTGACGACAACAAATGTCCTTGTGGAAAATAGCCCTCCTTGACCTCTTGCGTCGAGTCCCTACTTTCCAGCTTATCTTCACTACTATCCCCTTTATCTACAATTGTTTTAGACTAATTTCTCCTCACAATTTTTGATACTGTTAAGATATTCCAGAATTTATTCACAAACTGGACAGTATTCACCTGTGTTATGGAAAATACTAATAAATACTTGGGCAGTTGGCAAAAATGTGTAAATTTACCAACCACGGCATGTTCTACCATTTACACTTTTCTAATCAAGATATGTGACACTGAAAGGTCACTTATTCGCATAACATATACAAAAGGACAAACATCGTTGATGGAAAAATGTTAAACTCCCAATATACACAAACTCTGTGTACAGCAAGCATCACATGCAAGGGCTATTCATTTCTGTAAATACAGACAGGTGCAAAAACACCAGGGGAATCAAATATCTGCTTTCACTGATATCGGGGGGAAAACTCTCCACTGGCTGGAGTCATACCTAGCACAAAGGATGGTGGTTGGAGGTCAATCATCACAGCCCCAGGACATCGCTGCAGGAGTTCCTCAGGGCAGTGTCCTAGGCCCAACCATCTTCAGCTGCTTCATCAATGACCTTCCCTCCACCATAAGGTCAGAAGTGGGGATGTTCGCTGATGACTGCACAGTGTTCAGTGCTATTCGCAACGCCTCAGATAATGAAGCAGTCCATGCCCTAATGCAGCAAGACCTGGACGACATTCAGGCTTGGGCTGATAAGTGGTAGGTAACATTTGCACCGCACAAGTGCCAGGCAATGACTATCTCCAATAAGGGAGCATCTAACCACTGCCCCTTGACATTCAACAGCATTACCATCACCGAATCCCTCATCATCAATATCCTGGGGGTCACAATTGACCAGAAACTTAACTGGACCAGCCACATAAATACTGTGGCAACAAGAGCAGGTCAGAGGCTGGGTATTCTGTGGCGAGTGTCTCACCTCCTGACTCCCCAAAGCCTTTCCACCATCTACAAGGCACAAGTCGGGAGTGTGATGGAATACTCTCCACTTGCCTGGATGAGTGCAGCTCCAACAACACTCAAGAAGCTCGACACCATCCAAGACAAAGCAGCCCGCTTGATTGGCACCCCATCCACCACCTTAAACATTCACTCCCTCCACCACCGGCGTACCGTGGCTGCAGTATGTACCATCTACAAGATGCACTGCAGCAACTTGCCAAGGATTCTTCGGCAGCACCTCCCAAACCCGCGACCTCTTCCACCTAGAAGGACAAGGGCAGCAGGCGCATGGGAACACCGCCACCTCCAAGTTCCCCTCCAAGTCACACACCATCCTGACTTAGAAGTATATCGCCGTTCCTTCATCGTCGCTGAGTCAATATCCTGGAACTCCCTCCCCAACAGCACTGAGTACCTTCACCACACGGACTGCAGCGGTTCAAGAAGGCGGCTCACCACCACCTTCTTAAGGGCAACTAGGGATGGCCAATAAATGCTGGCCTTGCCAGCAACGCCCACATCCCATGAACGAATAAAAAAATATCACTGAAGAAGTGCAGGAGTAACAAGTGGTGGAACGGATGTAGAAAATGCTCTATATTTAGCACTTTTTGAACCATTCCTATCCCTCAAAAAATTGATTAATAAATATGTGGAAAGCGAGAAAAAAAAATTTTGCTCATTAAGATCCTGTTATGAGAAACTCGCGCAGCATTCCGCAGCAGCACAGTAAAATCAAATGGCGAGTATTTTAGCTCAAATCAAGCCTGCTCTTTTGGAGCTGAACTAAAAAGGAAGTTCTCAAAATTCACTTCTCCATATGGTTCTGCTGTGTATAAGTCTTTCTTTAAAAGCAGGTGCACTGGAGAATAGAAAACTCGAGAGTTCTTATTGAGGCACTGAAGATTCTAAGCGTTACAGTTAAATTGAATGTATACTTCTGGTAATTTGTTGGTGGTTTCTCCCATTTTTCAGAACTTTTGCCCCATGGTTGTTGATAACTGAGCTGATTATCCTTTCAACACAACAACTTATTTAAAAAGGGCAGTAGACAGAAGGCTGGTAACTATAGACCGGTTAGCCTAACATCTGTGGTAGGTAAAATTTTGGAGTCCATTATTAAGGAAACAGTAACAGGACATTTGGATAATCATAATTTAATAGGACAAAGTCAGCATGGTTTTACGAAGGGGAAGTCATGTTTGACAAATTTGCTGGAGTTCTTTGAGGAAGTAACATATAGAGTGGATAAAGGGGAACCAGTGGACGTAGTGTATTTAGACTTCCAAAAGGCATTTGACAAGGTGCCACACAAAAGATTATTGCTTAAGGTAAAAAATCACAGGATTGGGGGTAATATTCTGGCATGGATAGAGGATTGGCTATCTAACAGAAAGCAAAGAGTTGGGATAAATGGTTCATTCTCAGACTGGCAATCAGTAACTAGTGGTGTTCCACAGGGGTCAGTGCTGGGTCCCCAACTCTTCACAATCTATATTAACGATTTGGAGGAAGGGACCAAGTGTAACATATCCAAATTTGCAGATGATACAAAGATGGGAGGGAAAGTAGTGAGTGAGGAGGACATAAAAAACCTGCAAGGGGACATAGACAGGCTAAGTAAGTGGGCAGAGATTTGGCAGATGGAATACAACACTGGAAAGTGTGAGGTGATGCACTTTGGCAGGAAAAATCCTAGAGCAATTTATTATCTTAATGGCAAGAAACTGGAGAGTACTGAAGTGCAAAGGGATCTGGGGGTCCTGGTGCACGAAACTCAAAAGGTTAGTATGCAGGTGCAGCAAGTGATTAAGAAGGCAAATGGAATGTTGGCTTTCATTGCTAGGGGGATAGAATATAAAAATAGGGAGGTATTGCTTCAGTTGTACAAGGTATTGGTGAGACCGCACCTGGAATACTGCATACAGTTTTGGTGTCCTTACTTAAGGAAAGACATCCTTGCTCTCGAGGCAGTGCAAAAAAGGTTCACTCGGTTAATCCCGGGGATGAGGGGGTGGTCATATGAGGAGAGGTTGGGTAGATTGGGACTCTACTCATTGGAGTTCAGAAGAATGAGAGGTGATCTTATTGAAACATATAAGATTGTGAAGGGGTTGGATCGGGTGGATGCGGGGAGGATGTTCCCGATGACGGGTGAGACGAGAACTAGGGGACATAGTCTTAGAATAAGGGGCTGCTCTTTCAAAACTGAGATGAGGAGGAACTACTTCACTCAGAGGGTGGTAGGTCCATGGAATATGCTGCCACAAAAAGCTGTAGAAGCTACAACATTAATTAAATTTAAAACAGAAATAGAAAGTTTCCTAGAAGTAAAGGGCATTAAGGGTTACGGGGAGCGGGCAGGAATTTGGACATGAGTCTAGGTTCGGATCGGTCATGGCCCTGTGGGTAGTGGAGCGGGCCCAGGGACTGTGTAGCCTGATTCTGCTCCTATTTCGTGTGTGCAATTCTGTTAGATGCAGGAGATGGTTCTGTGATAGATAGTAGATTGGCGGTTAGGATCAGATCAGCCATGATCTTATTGAATGGCGGAGCAGGCTCGAGGGGCCGATTGGCCTACTCCTGCTCCTATTTCTTATGTTCTTATGTTAACTCACATTTATAGATCCTTGGGGTACTCCAGAGGTAACTTTGCGGGGGCGTGAAGCGAAGCCATTGCAGGAGATTCTCTGGCTGCAACTGGATAGACAAGTGGAATCAGGCGAGGGCAGTCCCACGCAGTTGGACAATGGAGGAGAGGTGTTGCAGGAGGATGGTATGGTCAACCGTGTCAAAGGCTGTAGACAGGTCGAGAAAGATGAGGAGGGATAGTGCACCACGGTCACAGTCACAGAGTCATTTGTGACTTAATTAGGGAACACAGGAACAGGAGTAGGCCATTCAGCCATTCAATTAGATCATGGCTGATCTGTATCTTAACTCCATCTACCCGTCTTGGTTCCGTAACCTTTTGTACCGTTGCCTAACAAAAATCTATCAATCTCAATTTCGAAATGTTCAATTGACCCAGCCTCAACAGCTTTTTGGGGAAAGAGTCCCAGATTTCCACTACCCTTTGTGTGAGGAAGTGCTTCCTGACATCACCCCTGAATGGCCCAGATCTAATTTTAAGGTTATGCCCCCTTATTTTGGACTCTCCCACCAGAGAAAATAGTTTCTCTCTATCTACCCTATCAAATCCTTTGATCATCTTAAACACCTCAATTAGATAACCCCTTAATCTTCTATGTTCAAGGGAATACAAGCTTAGTCTATGCAACTTCTCCTCATAATTTTACCCTTTTAGCCCCAGTATCAACCTAGTAAATCTGCACTTCACTCCTTCCAAGGCCAATATATCCTTCCTGAGATACGGTGCCCAAAAACTGAATGCAGTACTCCAGATGGGGTCTGACCACAGCTCTGTACAGTTGTAACATAGGCCGCGATTTCGCCATCGGAGGTGGGATCACGGCGGGAGAGGTCATTGGCAGGTCCTGGTCCCACTCCCGGTTCCAGCCGCTCTGCGAAAAGGATTTTACGCTAATTGGGCTTGTTAAGCCCGCCCTGCGCGTTACCCGGCCCAATTACAAGGTGCGGGTCTGGTGACGTCACTTGATGACGCATTTGTTGCCAGTATATTTAAAGGTACATGTCCCCATTTGCTCTCAATTCTGATTTAATGCTCCTGAGTGCTGGTTCAGGGAACGATGACTGCAAATAGACAAAGGGCTGCACCACGTTTCAATGATGACTCCCTCCATGTTCATTGCCAACCCTACTCCTGCACATCCTTACTCACCCCAACATCCCTTGCACATCCATCCCTCTCACAGCAAAGGCCAGGCAGTCTCTGAAGACATTCAATGCAGCACCATCAGAGGCGACTTTCAGACCTAATACTACTACTACCTTCATCACATCTCCGTTGTAATAGTGGACCTGCAGCTGATAGTCAGCAATCCACTTGTGCTCTCGCCAGCTTTCACTGGCGTGTTTCACATCAGGCGTGCTTCACGTCAGAAAAGGGTTAAACTAGCTAAAACGTTTCAAAATGGCATTACAGAGCCAATTTAGGGCTTGTTAAGGGCTTTAATGGCCTCTCCCGCCTCTTGGAGGCGGGACGGAGTCGGGAACACCGCACACGATTTTATCAAAATTGCGTGGAGGCGGAATGGAGGCGGGATCAGTCCGCCCGCCACTTTTCGCAATTTTAACCCCCCACACACCTCCAAACCCGCCTCCACGGCCCTATGAAAATCCAGCCCCACATGTCTAACTCATGTCGTTACTCTCCTACAGGACCATCAAGAGCCTGCCCCCACCCCCCCCCCCCCCCCCCACTGTCCAGGAGGAAGAGCAGGAGCACTCCTCAGAGGATCCTCCAGCCTCTGAGGGAGCAGCGTCAGCAGAAATGAGTGCACCCAGCACCAGCGCAGAGACGCACACCTCGGTGGGTCCTATGCGAGATAGAGTAGTGTTGTCACCTGGTGTATCAGATGTCACAAGTGAGCAAGATCAGATGGTGGAGACAGGGACAGCAGTGGAGACTCCTCGTCGGAGGTTGCAGGAGTCTCCTAGCTCTGCTGAGCTGCATGCAGACGCTGAGCCTCGGGGGCCATCCAGGAAGAGGGAGATCCTGGAGCTTCAGGAACAAGTTCAGGAGGCTCTGACAAGGTTTGCATCCACGGTGACTGCGAGTGTGCAGAGAATGGAGGAGTTCATCTCCAATATGAGCACCATCATGGCGCACGCATTGGCAACTGTAGGTTCCACCATGGAAAGGATGGCCACCTCCATGGAGGACATAAATCTCCAGACTCAGGAGAAGATGGTAACACTTCTAAATAGATGGTCATCTATGGAGGATAGATGGGCATCTATTGAGGAGCGAAACCAGAGGTTCATGGACGTCCTTGTTATGAGGAATGTCAGTACAGACATGGGTCCTCATGGCCGCACTGATATGCAGCAAGGTGCTCTCCATCTACTTGCTAGCAGAGAAGTGTGGGTGGTCCATGAGAGGGATGATTGTGGGAGGGGTCATGGAAGTGGGGGGCTCCTCTCCAAGCGATCAAACTTCCACCCCCTTGCCAACCCCTCTGTCAGAGCCCCTGATGCCTCCCCAGATACTGAAGGGCGAGTCTGCCCCTGCACAGCCGCAGGAGCAGACTTTGGTGGGGCCCTCACAGGCTCCAAAACCCAGAGGACGACCGCCAAAGGTGTCTAAGCAGGCGTAGCAGGGAAGTGAGCAGACTGCCTCTGCATCTGCTGAAGCCACAAGAGTAGCACCACATAGAAGCACGCATAAAAGAAAGATCCCACATAAATCGTCACAAGGGTAGTCACTTGGGTGATTTGCTATAAATGAATGTTAAGTTTCTGTTCTTTTACTTTGCTGTAATAAATTACTTTTTTCCGAATGTTTGCATTCGTTGCCATATGTGTACTCACTATTGCAAGTGGCAGAGTAAAGGATAAGGGTGCCTTTTATGTCCAGCAATGGTGGTGACAGTGCAAGGAATGTACAGTTCATTGTAGAGATGCTCTATGGTGTTGAAGTGGGGTGATGCTAACCTTCATGCGCATGTGGCAGCCACATGTCTGTGCTGTATAAAGTTAGGTAAATCTGGCATTGATTACGCCATCCCTGGCATCACGGGCAGCAATGTGCTCGCGTTCTGGTTGCATTGGGACAGCCGCCTTCTCCAGGTGTTCCTCATGCTGAACCTCATTCTGCTCCTCCTCCTCCTCTGAAGAGGCTGTGTGCTCTGCGCCTTGTGCCTCATGCAGCGCTAATCCTCGCTGCAGTGCAATGTTGTGCAGGGCACAGCAGACAATGACGATTCTCGAGACCCTGGCTGGTGCGTACTGAAGGGCTCCACCAGATCTGTCCAGGCATCTGAAGCGCATTTTGAGCAACCCTATTGTTTGCTCTATGAGACTTCTGGTGGAAATGTGGCTTTGATTATAACGCTCCTCAGACTCATTTGATGGCCTCCTCAAAGGTGTCATTAGCCACGTCTTCAGGAGTCAGCTGGAAAGCTCGTTTGACGGTCCGAAGAGCTGAGAGACAGTGGACTGGCGCAGGATGTAATAGTCATGGCAGCTGCCAGGGAACTTGGCGCACACATGCATGATGCTCTTCCTATGGTTGCAGACCAGCTGCACGTTAAGGGAGTGGAAGCCCTTGCTGTTGACAAATACTGCTGGGTTCTGATGGGGTGCCCTGATGGCCACATGTGTGCAGTTGATGACGCCCTGCACCCGTGGGAAGCCAGCCAGATTGACAAAGCAGAGTGCCTGCTCGGTAATACTGGCTTCATCAGTGGAAAAGTGGATGTAATTGGCGGACTTGTCAAAGAGGGTATCGGTGAGCTGTGTGATGCATCTGTGAGCGGCCGACTGGGAGATGCTGCTAATGTCTGCCACAGATCCTTGGAAGGAGCCTGACGCAAAGAAGTTGAGGGCGGTGGTGACTTTGACAGCCACTGGTAAGGCGTGTCCACCCGCTCTTCTGGGCTGCTGGTCTTGATTGAGCATTGTGCAAATGTCTGCGACTACCTGTCGTGATAGTCTCAGCCTCCTTTGGCACTGCTGCTCAGTCATGTTGAGGAAGCTCATCCTCTGCCTGTAAACCCTGTGTTGGGGGTATCTCATGCGGCGTGATGCAGCCCTGCGCTGATGCCCTCTGCCCTGTGCAGCAGCAGGTGGTTGAGGAGAAGGTTGACGCTCTTGTTGTTGGTGCTGCTGGTGTGCCTGGTTCTGCTGCTGCTGCGGCTGATCGTGGTGAGATCCTGAGGACCAGGGTGAGAGAGTATAAATCGTTCCCATTCTGCTGTTATATATGGCAGGTGAGGAGACAATCGGTCAATGGGGAGAGAGATTATTCCAAGGAGGTGACAGTGGATATAGAGATTACACCACACACTTACAGCCTCAATAAAGATCAAATGTGTCTTCCAAATCCTGAAATCAGCAACTTCTGACATTGGAACGTGAACAGATGTGAAATGTAAGCTTTTATACTACATTTGAAGCTGTGAACTATTCAGCTCGATTGAACTCCCAACCTACTTACGTGATATGATCTCCGAACGACGTGAACCTCATTAAAAATGTGGTAAAATAGAAGTAGGCTGGCAAAATAGTAGTTAACAAGCGTTTAACAAGCATTTAACTAGCTTAAATGCCTCCCCCGACGCTTGATGTCGGGTCCGGAGTGGGCTCCCAACCCGCTGTCAATCATTTCGATTTTGAAAGCGAACCCACCTCCGAACCCACCCACTGAGCGCCAGCAAAATCGCGGCCATAACTCCCCCACCCCCCCCCCCACCTTTGTGTTCCAGCATTCTTAAGATAAAGGCCAACATTTCATTAGACTTTTTAATTATCTTTTGTACCTGTCCACTAGCTTTTAGTGATTTCTGTACTTGGGCCCCTAAATCTCTCTGCTCATCCACAGTTCCCAGCTTCTCACCATTTAAAAAATACGCTGATCTATCTTTCTTGGTCCAAAGTGAATGATCTCACACTTTCCCACATTGAACTCCATCTGCCACAGTTTTACCCACTCACTGAATATATCAATATCCCTTTGCAACGTTCTGCTCCTATCTACACTATTGACTGTGCAGCCTAAATTAGTGTCGTCCGCAAACTTAGATATACAGCTCTCTATTCCTTCATCCAAGTCATTTATAAACACAGTGAAAAGCTGCGGCCTGTAGAATTCGCAAAATTATCGCGATTTTATAAAATAAGAAGGAGACATAAAGTTTCGTACAAACAGCTTTATTTCAGCAGAATGCTGTCAGGTTTTCAAAGCGGACACAAACAGCCTGTAAAATGGCCGCCACGCCTCGTGGCAGAACGTTCTAGACTTTCAATGAGCAGACAAGATGGCGTTCCAATAAACATTTGTGCAAGATCGTACAGGACTCAGCACATTTGAGATAATTGACAAGACATGATGGGTTTTGCATTTTATACATGAATACTGGAATCGGTCTCCCAGGTGCGAATAAGGGCTATTGTACCGAGCGATCAAGAACCCATCCAAAGACATTAATATGCAAAATCCCCACGACTCTACGATGAGAGAGCCGTTTGCGGGTAGTTACAGAAAGCATTTGGAAGCCCCAAAACCCCTCCAGGGAGACTACTGGCCGGTTACACAATGGGAGAAGTATTAACGGGTACTCAGACAGTTACAAGTATCACCGAAACCCATTAGAAACGGAGATCACCCTATACAAGAAGTTTGAGCGCCAAAACCTGACAAAAGATAGACATTAAGATTGGGCGGGAAAAGAGGAATTACAGCACTATAACTGTAAGGTACAACCGTCCATCTGTCTCTTGTTGCTCTTGTCTCTTGCCGCCTGCCTCTTGCTGCTCTTGCTGTTTTGACTCGCTGGAAGACTGTTGAACTTTTATTCTCTTGCCTGACGGCTCTGGACTCTGATCCGCTAGGATCAACCTCATGGCTTGCCGCGAAGATCTGTGTAGAACTGGGCTGTGAGGCCTTGAAACAGGCACACCATCCCGAGAAGTTGGTAAACGGTGTTGGAACCGAAGCCCCGAGATGAGATGAGATGAGATGAGAAGAGAAGAAGACGACAATACGTATCGCCACGGTCAGTAAGCCCCGACCGTGCCTGTAGGTCGAATAAACACTTTCCTTGCCCAGGAAGACCATTCTTCGAGTTTTATCGAACCGGTGTGAGGGCACAGGAAGACTCTTCTTTGAGTAGTATCGGAACTCCGAGGACAACACAGATCTTCATGACAGCAGACGGTCCAGCATGCTAGCCGGAGCAGAAACGAGTAAACAAGTGGGGTACAGAGACCCCTGATCAACACGTGGATAGTCAGGTGCTGCGGTAAAAACATCCGAGCAGAGTTTCGGAATTCTCCGAGTTATCACGAGTGGTGAGCATGAGTCTCGATCCTACAAATCTAGTTTAGGACAGGTATTGATAGGGGAGGGTTTAAGTTTTAAGGATAATTGTAATGTGTGCCCCCTTTTACGATGTGTCATGCGCTCCTCGTTTCCCTAAAATTAGTTACATAACTGTGTGTAAGATTGTACTGTCATTAATCTGTGCTTATGACATGTATCTCGTAATCTTGAATAATATGCAATAAAGATTTTCCATTTCGCACTATTCAACCGAGTCTACCTGAGTTTTTCTCTGCATTGTTGCTCTCGCACCTAAGTCCAGTGTCAGAACCGTAAGGGCGAGTGGGTCGAACCACTCACAGGTGTCTAGTGTTACCAGGCTGGCTGGAGACCAGAACAGGCAACAAGGCCTAACCTCGCACTAGCACCCAGGCTAAGCACAGAGCCACAGGTCACCCCTTACAGGCCCCAGTACAGATCCCTTGGGTACACCACTAATCACATCCTGCCAATTGGAGTGCACACCCATTATCCCTACTCTCTGTCTCCTACCTACATACTAGCCAGGGCTGTTTCAGTGCTGCAGCAGGGGCAGAAACCAGATTTGGAGAGGTTGAAACATGGAGTTGCTGAAAAGTTGGGCATGGATTTAGGAGGCAATAACACATTCAAGGACTTTGGAGAGGAAAGGGAGGTTAGAGAGGGGGGTGGTAATTGTGGGGCGGTAGTTTGCAATGACAGAGGATTCAAGGGTGCGTTTTTTGAGGAGGGGTGTGATGTCGGCAAATTTAAAAGGGAGCAGGACAGTACCTGAGGAGAGGGAACCATTTACAGTATCAACTAGCATGGGGGCCAGGAAGGAAAGTTGGGTAGTCAGTAGTTTAGTGGGAATAAGGGTGAGAGAGCAAGAGGTGGCTGTCATGGACAAGATAAGCTTGGAGAGGTTATGGGGGAGAAACTAGAGAAACAAGCGAGTTCAGGGTAGGGTAGGGGAAAACCTTGGTGGAAGTTTGGCTTGGTGGGCTAGGGGAAGGAAGGGATGCAGCAGAGTCAGCTGAATGGATGATATCAATCTTATTGACAAAGAAATCCAGTAGCTTCTTGCACTTGTTGCTGGAGGTGAGTGTGGAGGAGGTAGGGAAAGGGATTTAAGGAAACAGATAACAGTGGAGAGAAGTAGTCAGGGGTTATCTTTGCATTCCAGGATGTTCATGGAGTAGTGAGCAGTTTTGACCTTTCCACAAAAGCATGCACCTAGCATTTCCAGAGGTTCTCCCAATCTTCTGCCTTAACTTTGGCAGAACCCCCTGAAAAATGGCGTAAAACAGCAAAAAACATCTATTTATGCTGTTTCTCCAGTCTCCGCTGATCTTCCAATGAAGTTACGGTAGATCGGGAGAAGCCTAAAGAAACTCCCCCTCATGTTGTTTAACAATACAGTATGACATACAGCTAATTCTTTCTCATCTCATTGAAAGATTATATATCTTTTTATGTATTCACTTTTGTCATGTTTTATTTTTCAATCTGTATTCAATGACATTTAAATTAAATTTTCATTTACCATTTTACACTTAGAAGAGTGTACTGGCACAGAAGCCCTACTAATACAATCTCTTCTTAGTGTAATCGCCATTGCATTTATGAATAGCACTCAGAAGGCATCTAGGAAACTTGCCAGATCAATTGAATTGTCTGCCAGCACCATCGGACACTGAAACAGAAATAGCACTGCCTATGTGATGAAACCACTAACATTAGACGCTGAGTGACTGTCCAGCACCTTTTGCATTCATAAACTTTGAAAGTAGCACTAGCTCCAATTGCTTGTACTGGCAATTCACTGCAAATCACCATCTCAATCGAATGCAACAGCTACACTTCATTAATTTGCATATTTGTGCCATTCAGCACAGGAACTCCTAGGTTAAGTACAGTATAGCCAGATTCAGAGTAAATTGCAATCTACTCTGCCCCAAAAATGTGTCTTAACCCCCAACTTCAAAAAAATACAACATCATAAGTGTTTACTGCATCAGATACATTTACATTCTGATTGAAATTGCCAACTCATGCCAAATATGAGCAGATTTGTGCTGTGGGTTGACAGTGCCTGAATTACTTTCACAGAGAATTCTTACAGCCAGAAGAAGGGGTAAACTTTCATCCCATCAGTCTGAGCTGGATATAATCCCCAGGTTACAGAGGCATGGCAGCCATTTGCCTGAAATACCAGCCTTAGTGATGTAAGCACATTTTATGTATCATAACAGTTAAATATACTATAATGCAAAAATTCAGTAATATAGCCAGCACACATAAAACAAACAAAAGTAGGCTAGAGAGCTTCCAGTCTGTTTCCTAGTTTACAGGTTGCCAGCTCAGTTATGGAGGTCCCCCAAATGTTGAAGCATAAAGACCTTCAGCGAGTGTGTAAATAAGGCTTTCGTCAGCCTTACTCTATGTAACAATAGCTTTCGGTACATTAATAGCTGACTGAGCTACAAGAAGCAGCAATTGTACTGCAAGATACCGTGTGACTCACCAGCATAAATAGTATTGATATGGAACTGAATCACTTGAGATAATATTACATGTCATATAACTGGTCAAAAAACTTAGATGTTACTGCCAGAATCTGCAAGCTGTTTTATCAGTTTCTCAACTGAATTGCTTGAGATAATATTACATGTCATAATAATTGGTCAAAAAACTTAGATGTTACTGCCAGAATCTGCAAGCTGTTTTATCAGTTTCTCAACTGAATTGCTTGAGATAATATTATGTCATAATAATTGGTCAAAAAACTTAGATGTTACTGCCAGAATCTGCAAACTGTTTTATAAACAGTTTCTCAAACAAAAGTAATTAGACCATAAATCAAAATTTAATAACAGGGCAATTAGGGATTTGCAATAAATGCTGGCCTTGCCAGCGATGCCCACATCCCATGAACAAATAAAAAAAATGATTATCACTCCATTTTGGGTCACGAACAACTAATCATTGAGGGTGGGGAAGCCAAATCTTGAGTCACTCTCAATGGACGAGAATATCTACTTCAGCTGGAAGCTAGAACAGATCCCCCATTATAAGTGAATTATTGTGATCAGGTTTGCAAATATTTTAACCAGAGGTCTCTTCTATTTTCTAAGAAGGAATCTGTTTATTTTAAATTATGGTTTATAGACCATCCCCACTTCCCCATCATTCTATGTTTAAAGTGCAACAGACTGATGCTGTGAAACAATAACCTTGTGGTGCTGTTCCATGTACCATCACTCTGTTAATACTGAAAAACAGAAAACAAAGTGTTCTAATAGGACAGCAAATAAACCGTTCATTGTGAACTGAACTATACACAAAAGATACAAGCAAAAATAAAGAGATTCTCACTTCTAAGAACTTCAACAATAAAGGATCAACTTTGGTCTTGTTTATCAGAAAATGTTTAAAGCTACAGCGAGGCAGAGTTACACCCCCTCCCCCCACACAAAGTAAAGAAGTTTGCCTGTGTAAAATTGAACTTATAATTGGTCTCTGTGCCTCTGGGATGGGAAGACAGTAAGGGAAGAGCAATGTGAAAATCAGCCATTGTACACACTCCCGATCACTATCCAGTGACTCCTGCTGGAAAGTGCATACGTCTGGTCTTTGGGTAATAACAGGATTGGTCAATGCTGTGATGCTCCTCATGATAAAGTGGTCTGCTGACACTTACTGTTGGGAATCACAGATGAAGACCAGTGACATAGGTGAAACATAGGGTGACTGGGCAAGGACCGTTACTCAATAAAGAGTCAGTGACTTCAGGAGAGGAGGCGGAAAATATACTAATAATTTTGGTTCAGGTCCTACTCTAGGGATTTGTGTACAAAATCTAGGCTGACACTCCAGTGCCATACTGAGGGTGTGTGGCACTGTCGGAGGTGCCGCCTTTCGAATGAGATGTTAAACCGAGGCCCCGTTTGCCTTCTCAGGCAGACGTAAAAGATCCAATGGCACTATTTCAAAAACGAGCAGGGGAGTTCTCCCTGGTGTCCTGGCCACTACTTACCCCTCAACCAACACTACTAAAAACAGATTATCTGATTATTATCACATTGCTGTTTGTGGGACCTTGCTGTGCGTAAATTGACTGTCGCATTTCCTACATTACAACAGTGACTATACTTCAAAAGTACTTCATTGGTTATAAAGCCCTTTGGGAAGTCCTGAGGTTGTGAAAAGTGCTATATAAATGCAAGAATTTTTTTTCTTTTCTTTTCTTCTTTTTGTCTATGGGAATTGATAAGGAAAGTACAGGGTAGGAAGGCCCTAGGTTCAATCCCTGGTATGCATAGAGATTGCTGATTTTGGTGGGAGTGAGTGTACTAAAATTGGCCTTGGCATCCCAGGGGTAGAAAAGGAAGAAATAAATGTTTCTGCTTCTGATGGCCATCAAGTGTCTGTAAAGGCCATTGAAGTCAGTTTTTATTGCCAATTTAAAAATGTGTTTTTTCAGCTTTTATTTTTAAGTGTAAATAAATCAGGGGGAAAAAAAATGTAACTCCAAAAACCACAGAAAAATTTGGCGAAAATCCGTAAAATGTTTTAATTTTGAACATCACTAAAACTTAAGAAAAAAACCAAGAAATTTATTTGCACAGCTCACAGACACGACTTTTATGGGGCTCAACATTAGAAGTAACATTCAAGAAACGTTGCTTATTACTGTGGCTTCAGCAATTAACCTGCCACTATGGTGGTGGAATATAAAAAACTGTTGGAGTTTATGCACAGGGGAACAGTTGTGATGTTGCTTTAGTATGTGATGCGAGTCAGCCTTTGAGGTCCTCAGTCTACGGGGGTCTATCAGTGTGGTAACTGTGTCAGTATATACTTCTGTCCTTGCTCCATACCTAACTAGGAATGAAAGACTGGCATTTGCTGTCGTATAATGAATACAGCCTTCACAGCAGTACCTAAAAAATGATCCGGGTCCACTTAAAAATTCAAATTCCACAGCCTGCATTTCTTTTCCTGCCAAATATCAGGTCCAGAGATGCAGACACATCGCATTAGTCACCAAAGCATGGCATGTATGCCATGCAACACCCATGTCGACATCACAGATGCAATTCGCACACATCTCCAGATCAGATTTTTGGTCAGAAACCAATGCATAATTTTGAGAGTTTTTCCTCAAATTCGGGAGTAAATAATTTTTGTTAACCAAGTCACCACCCAAAACACAACAGGAATTTATTGGTGGAAGTCATTTTTAATAAAATCCATAACTGACTGTGACAAAAATTAAGCATTTTTGTCTTTAAGATTATTTCTCAGATTCCTTCTTGCTGGTCAAGTGATCTTGATAGCTGGCTGGACAATGCATTAATTAACAGCCATAACAGATTATACAAATGGATTGGGACAAACATCCTAGGTAGTAGAGAACCTGTGGATGGTTGTTAACCTATAGTAATTATGAGAGATACAGTTGCCTAATGCTCCTTTTTTTGGTATATCTTCAAAAGATGGTCAATTGATATATATATATAAATAAATGTCTGACTTTATGCTAATCAGTTAATCAGGAAATTTAAAATAGCAGAAAGATTGGACTAATCTGGCTCCATGGTAGCATTTTGCCACGTAAGAAGTGAGCGTTCATGTTTTAAAGATCAATGTTATGTTGAGAGGTAGCGCAGAAGAAGCATTTTTGCTTTAGCATTTTGATGAAAGATTGTAACTACTGTAAACGTACTGGACCTGGAAACCCGCAGCTGATAACAATGGTGGAGTGAGAGTTGTGAACTTGTGACCCATCACTTCCTCCTGTGTAGGTGTTCTTTTTTTTCCTGCCCCTTCCCTCTATTCTGACCATCCTTAAACGTTGTTCATCTGTAATTGTTTCCAGTTCAGATGATGGTTACATCTGAATCATTAACTCTGTCCACAGCTGCTAAATGACTGCTGTGTGTTTCCAGCAGTTTTTTATGTTTCTTTCAGACTTCCAACATTTGCAAGTTTTATTGCTTTATATTTTTACAACGTGTGTAATTATATTACCCCACCAACCTCTGCTCTTCAGCCTGTGGGTGCTAGTTACCTAATGACCAACTGTGGCTATCCTCCTTGGGAATGAGGAAGAGAAGATAAGCACAGAACTCCTTGGAGTTGACTTAGCACCAAGATGAAATGCCTGCCAATGGAATGCATTGATTAAAAAACCGGCAACTTGTATTTATATAGCGCCTTTAGTGTAGTAAAACGTCCCAAGGCGCTTTACAGCAGTGTTATCAAATAAAATTTGACACCGAGCCACATAAAGAGATATTAGGACAGGTTACCAAAAGCTTGGCCAAAGAGGTAGGTTTTAAAGAGTGTCTTAAAGGAGGGAGAGGTAGAGAGACGGAGAGGTTTTGGGAGGAAATTCCAGAACTTAGGGCCTAGACAGCTGAAGGCACAGCCAACAATGGTGGGGCAATGGAAATCGGGGATGTGCAAGAGGCCATAACTGGAAGAGCGCAGAGACCTCGTAGGGTTGTAAGGCTGGAGGAGGTTTCCGAGTCAGGGAGGGGTGAAGCAATGGATGGATATGAACACGAGGATGAGAATTTTAAATTCGAGGTGTTGCCAGAGTGGGAGCCAATGTAGGTCAGCGAGTACAGGGGTGATGGGTGAACGGGACTTGGCTCGAGTTAGGATACAGGCAGCAGAGTTTTGGATGAAATGAAGTTTACGAAGTGTCGTAGGTGGGAGGCCGGCCAGGAGAGCATTGGAATCGTCGGGTCTGGAGGTAATAAAAGCATGGATGAGGGTTTCAGCAGCAGATGGACTGAGTCAGGGTGTAGACAGACAATTTTCATAAGTGGAAGTAGGCGGTCTTGGTGATGGAGAGGATATGGGGTCGGAAGCTCAACTCAGAGTCAAAAAAGGATGCTGTGGTTGCAAACAGTCTGATTCAGCCTCAGAAAGTGGCCACGGAAGGGGATGGAGTTGGTGGCTAGGGAACAGAGCTGGTGGGAGGAACTGAAGACAATGTTCCTCTGTAACACTCTTGATAATCGCATACCAAGACAAGTATGCAATACTTCAGGATGCTGTTAATGATTACCCAACCAACTGGCTCATTGATGGGCCTTAGAGGGGTCGACTTTCAATGAAGGATAAGATTCTTCCCACTTAGCTCCAAACAATCTTGTATGGCATTGCCATAATGGTTATTGCTAGTCCTTGCTGAACAAGCAACAGGTACCTTACCAGTGCTCTGTACTGATAAGCTGCATGATTTTAGCCAATTAAACTCCAGCACATTAAGCCTTGGCTCTTGCCTTCTGTTCCTAAAGTATCTAGACTTAGATTAAGTAAACAGGGAGAGAGTGTAGATTCCACATCAAGTGACCGGGAACTACTTATATAAATTTTGCAGCCCCTTGTTTTGTAGATTGTTGCAATCTTGTGATGGATGTTAGACACCCAGCTGACCAAAAATAAAATGTTCCTGGTCTGATGGTGGTTGGCAAAATCCAGGCATGGAGACTTGAGATCAGCACCATAATACAGCAGACAAACCATGTGTTAGTGATATCAATCTGGGTTCATTCTGGAGAACAAATTGAACGTGCAATCATTCTTTTCCTCCTTTCTGCTAGGAAAGTATCTTTAGCCTTTTCTTATAAAAGGGCACTGCAGCTTTAAATCACAGAATCATACAGCACAGAAGGGGGTCATTCGTCCCAGCGTGGCTGTGCCGGCTCTTTGCAAGAGCTATTGGCCCAGATTTTCTGGGGTCTATGGGTGCGTACGCGTCCATAAGGGCTCCGCAAGTTCTGGGTTTTTGCGCACAAAGCGCATACACAAAAACCCGGAACTTGCGATCTGTCAAGAATCTTCTTGGCAGATCCAACTCATCCCCGGGAAAAGGGCATTCGCGGGTGGAGAGTTGGACTATTCTCCCAACTACTGCCTAGCGAATGCCCGTGAAATTCTTATGCCTGGTAAGAATTTACGCAGGCGTAAGGCCTACTTTTACCAGTGTAAGAGTTTAGGAATGAACATAAAAATACATTTAAATAAATTATTTAAACATAAAAAAACCTGTAAAATAAGTTCAGGTTTATTTTAGCCCCTTAAAAACGTTTACATTTATTTTTCAAAAATTTAAATTTTTGTTTTAAATATTTAATTAAATTGCATTTTAATTAATTTTAAATATGTAATTCATTTTTTTATTTCCTATGTAAATGTGTTTATGTGATCCCCATTCATGCTGTGGGGAATAGGGAATCCCCGTAAGCATGAATGGGGATCCCCTTTTATTGGTTGGGTTGGCCCACGTGATCCCAGGGGCACTTGTGAACCGCCTGTGCCCCTGGGATACGTGGGCCTTTACGCATGTCTACGCGTAGAGGCCCAGGAGTGCACGTCTCCATGGATCCCGAAGCAGAAGGTAGGCGTGGACTTTATTTGCAGATTAGAGGCATTTCTCCGCGGGAAGCCTCCAAGCGTAAATTCAGGCTCATTGAATTAGTCGCACTCACCTGCTCTTTTCCCCACAGCCTGCAAATTCGCTGCGTAAAAAAAATTCTCATCTCCCCTTTGGTTCTTTTGCCAATTATCTTCTGTGTCCTCTGGTTACCAACCCTTCCATCAGTGGAAGCAGTTTCTCCTTATTTACCCTTCATATTTTTCAACACCTCTATTAAATCTCCCCTTAATCTTCTTTGCTCTAAGGAGGACAATCTCAGCATCTCTCGTCTCTCCACATAACTTAAGGTGTTCATCCTTGGTATCAGGCAAGAGGTTAACAGCCAAGATACCTTTTGGACAGTGCATATATGACTCGGAAAGCTCCAAGGTTCCTCCTTCCTATTACTCAGCCTGTGGCTATCAAGCGACCCAACAACTGTGATATGTACTGTACAGGGTAATAAATAATTCTGGTTTCTAGCATATTGCAGATTATGTATCTGCTTAAATTCCATTTTAATTTGGGTTCATAAAATGAATGCTTACAAAAATCAGCTCTGCTTTTATTAGAAGGAACATTTTACTGGAATTGTTTCCCAGTTTTTGTAATGTGACAATAATGAATGATCTAGTATGTACTGTGTTGGAAGAAACTCAAGGCACCAATTAAAGCATAAGCTACAGCCAAGTGTTTAAACAGTTTCAAGATTAGAAGATGTTTGTTAACCTAGATGCTCACGGACAAAACTTTTAAAAAGTATATTTAGTTTATTTATATATTATATACATATATCTCTATTGTTTAGAAGTGTTCAATCCTCTACTTCCAATTTATATTCTATATTTATGATGCTCGGAATTCACTTGAAACTACTCCAAAATGTTATTTTATCATTCTCGTCTTTGTTATATGGTTACCAAAGACCAATAAACAGGGATTACCTGAAACACTCACCAACTTATTTGTTAATATAGCTCAGTTCCATTTTGATGCCAAAAGAACAAACTCATGACCCATAAACATTTAATTTAAAAAAATAACATAATATGACCAAAAAATGTTGGGAAGGAGAACTTACCAACCTTTTAGGTGATCATATCTCTCTGATCCAGTTCTGAACTGAAAATAATAGAATATCCAATTGGTTCCCCCAGTGACTCAGACAGCAAGTGCAATACCCAATGTGATACTGAGTCATAAAGACTGCAAAGATACCAAGTTCAACCCCTCTTTTCTGCCAAGTTTGCTGGCCTCAAGTGGACCAGCTGTGAGGGGACTATAATTTATCTCAGTATCCCTGAAGGAAAAAAATAATCAGCCAGGGTTACCATTCCTGATCACTGCTAGAAAATGCATGTGTGGATATCTGACAAGGACAAGGTTGGGTTCGGCTGTGGTGTTTTCCATAGCTGAACAGCCTACTAATGCTCACGGTCTAGGCTTACATATAAAGTACGGCTACTTGGGTGAAATGCTAGAGAGTTGCTGATAGATGTGAAACTGTACACAAGCAGGTGTTACAGCCTTGAGGAGAGGAGGGAAGAAACGGGAAGAAAATGGGGAGGGGGAAATTCAACTAATGTTATTTACCTAAAGAGTATATACAAAATAATATCTGCATTTATATAGTGCCTTATTATGTTGAAACATCTCAAACAATTTCATAATTACTTTTGGAGTGCAGCAACTGTTACATTAGTGGATGAATAATCCAGAGGCGAGAGAACAGAAGTTCAAATCTCACCATGGCAGTTTGAGAATTTGAATTAAGTTTAAAAAATCTGGAAATAAAAAGCTGGTATCAGTAAAAATGATCATAATTGTTATAAAAACCCAAATGGTTCACTAATCTCCTATAGAGAAGGAAACCTGCCATCCTTGTCCAGTCTGGCCTATATGTGACTCCAGTCCCACACCAACATGGTTGACTCTTAACTGCCCTTTGAAGTGGCCCAGCAATCCACTCGGTTGTATCAAACCACAAGCAGTTTAAGAAGGAGGCCCACTGCCACCTTCTCAGGGCAACTAGGGATGGGCAATAAATGCTGGACCAGTCAGCGACACTCACATCCCGAGAATGAATATTTTTTTTAAATGGTATGGGAACTAGTCAGCAAGATAAATTTGATAATCTCCAGAAGATTGCCAAGGTATCCTATCTGGCATTTGCTTATCCAAAATATATAGGCATAGTATGCCACAAAAAGTTCCCTCTCAGCCTTGCAACTTTTCAATTCTTTCACTTATGTAAATTCATGCCCAAATTGATGCAGTGCAGACTTTGGCCGGAATGATGTTCAGGGACGTGGGTTGGGGGTGGGGAGTGGGTCCGAGACGGGTGGGAAAACCAGGAGGCCGGGTTTGCTGCAGACCCTGTCGATTTTACCGGCAGGGCCTAATTTGAATGTGAGGCCTCGGTTTCCTGCCTGCAGCCAGCCAGTTGAGAGGCTGGCTGGCTGCGGGCATTTAGGCCTCAATTGCGAGGGGTCGGTCCGGGATCGGTGGGTCGGGATTGGGATCAGCGGAAGGATGGGTCGGGATCGGCAGGAGGACGGTCAGGATCGGTGTGAGGGGGTCGGGATCGGTGGGAGGGTCGGGATCGGCAGGGGGGAGTCGGGATCGGCAGGGGGGTCGGGATCGGTAGGGGGGGTTGGGATCGGTAGGGGGGGGGGGGCGATCGGGAGGGGGGAGAGAGGATCGGCAGGAGTCGGCAATCGGGAGGGGGTCGGCAATCGGGAGGGGGTCGGAGTATCGTGGCTGGCCACCAGAGGATCGTGGCCGGCCTCATCATCATCCTTGCCGGGGGGGGGGGGGGGGGTGTGGTGAAGAGGTCTGGGGGTAGGCGATCGGAAGCTTTGTGAGGGTGTCTCCGATCGCGTGGGGTGGGCATGGTCGGGACCCTGGATCCAGGAGGTAGGTATAAAGCCGACTGGATGCAGCAGTCCGCGTCTCACTTTAACTGCTGGGTTTCATAATTGTGTGAAACCCGTCCAGAGGTAGTTAAATTCAAAATGATGGGGAAAATAGAGGCTTCCAGCCTCATTACAATATTTAAATTATGGTACTACCCCCTGGGAGTGGTTTGGTTGCCCGCCTCGCCCCACCACAGGCAAAACCGGAAGTGGGTAGGTTGGAGCCAGGATCAGGTCAGGATTCACATTTTTAACAATTTAACTGCCCCCACGCTCCCCATGCTCCAAACCCACCTGTTTTTTGATGGGAAAATTCTGGCCTTTGTGTCTGTCATATTCAGATATTGTTGCATTTAAATCTTTAAAGTTGTGCTCATAAAGCACTAAGGACTAATTCCTTGCAGTCCTTCAGGAAGGTACTAGATGCATTTTTGGAAAACTAGAATCATAGAATGGTTACAACACAGAAGAATGCCATTCGGCCCGTCGAGCCCGTGCCGGCTCTCTGCAAGAGCACTTCAGCTAGTCCCACTCCCCCGCCCTTTCCCCGTAGCCCTGCAAATTTTTTTCCTTCAGGCACTTATCCAATTCCCTTTTGAAAGCCACGATTGAGTCTGCCTCCACCACCCTTTCAGGCAGTGCATTCCAGATCCTAACCACTCACTGCGTAAAAAAGGTTTTCCTCATGTTGCCTTTGGTTCTTTTGCCAATCACCTTAAATCCGTGTCCTCTGGTTCTCGACCCTTCCGCCAATGGGAACAGTTTCTCTCTATCTACTCTGTCTAGATCTCTCATGATTTTGAACACCACTATCAAATCTCCTCTCAACCTTCTCTGTTCTAAGGAGAACAACCCCAGCTTCTCCAGTCTATCCACGTAACTGAAGTCCCTCATCCCTGGAACCATTCTTGTAAATCTTTTCTGAACCCTCTCTAAGGTCTTCACATCCTTCCTAAAGTGCGGTGCCCAGAATTGGACACAATACTCCAGATGAGGTTAAACCAGTGTTTTATAAAGGTTCATCATAACTTCCTTGCTTTTGTACCCCAAGGGTTCGATTTTACCAGCCCTGAGGAGGCGGGTTTGGAGGCGTGTCAGCTGGTAAAATCGGGAAAAAATGGCTTCAGACACCCAACCCGCCTCCATCCCGCCCCCACCTGATTTTCCTGAGTGTCTGTTCAGCTGCTCCCGAACTGACCCGACTCCAACCGGTGGGACAGGTAGTTAAGGCAGTTAAGAGCCTGTTAACTGCCTTAATAATCCTATTTTGACAGAGGTTTCCCATTTTCCGGCCTCTGGCTCCTGTTTCCCGTCTTGTCAGAAACAGTCCTGCTGTAAGGAGACGAGTTGGTGGAGGACATGATCTGTAGTCATTATTGGTGCGGAACTTTAAAAGCGCTCCTGTAACATGGCTGGCATTCAAATGCAACAACTTTGTTGTTGGAGGTTTGGGATAAGATTTTGCAAATCTACTGACCTTGTGACTGGTCGAGCTGACACACATCTGCTGTTTGAACTGATTGGAATAATTTCAGGCCATTTTGAGTGTGCGCTTGCAAGCTTCTTGCCTCAACTGAAATCTATAACAATGGGATGGGAACCATTTACATCCTCTCATCCTGGTTGCCAGATTCGGAGGAAGAGCAGCGTGGCTTAGTGCTGCCGGATGAACAGGTGGCTCAGCACACAGCCTCCTTGGAGGAAGATGAAGAGGACGAGGAAGAGGACGGGGAGTGACCCCTTGCGGGGCCGGATGTGGCCAATCCAGCAGCAGGCGACCACATTGCTGGCCGTCATCGATGCCAGATTCATGTAAGTTTACGCTTCAACCACAGGTGGCTGGCACACGGAGATGAATATAAGTCCGACATTCTCAAAACCCCAGGCATCATCTGTCCGATAAACGGTGGTTTGCGCTCAGTGTCACCACCAACATTTTACATGGAAATCACCCTGAGCCCTCACTCTTGAACTTCCATTTCCCAGAACACAGCGGCCACACTTTAGGTGATCTCAGCAGATCATTAAACCTTTTTCCACACTGAACCCATGTGTGTCTGCACATAGACCTCGAGCTCACCTCCTCAGCAATTTGCAGCCAAGCTGCCTTGGTTTGCTGAGGAGGCCTCCTCCTTCTGTTTCCAGGGAACAGGAGCTCCTGACGTCCTCTAACTCCCTCAACCAGAGCATGGAGAGAGCCCTCATTGAACCTGGCTGCAGCCTTAATTATTGGGGCTGCCGTTCCTGCAGCAGCCAGCACCTTTAAGAGAAAAAAACATTAATATCACTAAGCCAATTATTGGAACAAATCTGGCATCTTTTTCATTTCATAGCCAGATTATAAATTGATATATACAAAAAATCATAAAAATCTTTCTGGAAAAATATGACCAGCAATTTCATTCATTGAATTTTGGTCAGAACAGATGCTAAAATTCTAAAAATTCTACCACCTCAGCAGCTGTGAATCACAACAGCACATAACATTCTGATCCCCAGTGTCAAAGATTAACTCAAGGGCTTTAAAATCTTCATTTGTCCCATTAAGGTTCCTCACAATGGAGTGCTGGTCTTCAGGATTCCATGTATTTTGTGACGTCAGTGTGGCTATCCCTTTCTATATATTACAGCACCAAACCATCACATTGATATTTTTTCCAAAGGGGACATGGCCCCTTTAAATTTTCTTTCAAACAATGCGTCATCAGATGCGAGAAACTGACAGCCTCCAAGCAACTGCCTGGAGGGACCCGCACGTCAGCCGTAACGAGGCCAATCGACGCAAATTCGGAAGTTCTGGGAGGCGGCTGCCAGGAGCGGGTCGGAAAGCCTCCGAGCAGCGGACCCGCACTCAAGCCGCCTCCATTAGTAAAATCGCGGCTCATGCCTCTATTTATGAAATTGAGAGGTCGCACAACACCAGGTTATAGTCCAACAGTTTTATTTGAAATCACAAGCTTTCGGCTATTTATGAAGCCAAGGATCCTGAATGCTTTTTTAACCGCTTTCTCAACCTGCCCTGCCACTTTCAACGATTTGTGCACATATACCCCAAAGTCTTTCTGTTCATGCACCCCCTTTAGAATTGTACCCTTTAGCTTATATTGCCTCTCTTCGTTCTTCCTACCAAAATGTATCACGTCGCACTTTTCTGCGTTAAATTTCAACTGCCACGTGTCCGCCCATTCCACCAGCCTGTCTTCTTGAAGTCTATCACTACCCTCCTCACTGTTCACCATACTTCTAAGTTTTGTGTCATTTGCAAATTTTGAAATTCTGCCCTGTACTCCCAAGTCCAAGTCATTAATATATAACAAGAAAAGCAGTGGTCCTAGTACCGACCCCTGGGGAACGCCACTGCATACCTTCCTCCAGTCCGAAAAACAAACTACTCTCTGTTTCCTGTCACTTATCCAATTTTGTATCCCTGCTGCCACTGTCCCTTTTATTCCATGGGCTTCAACTCTGCTGGCAAGCCTATTATATGGCACTTTATCAAACGCCTTTTGGAAGTCCATGTACACCAACTACGGGATTATGGCAGAAGGAAGGCAAGATTTTGGGCAATAACCAATGTTTGGGCCTCCTGGAGCTTGTTTGATTGCCTTTGGTTGGAGAGGAATATATAACAGACTCTCTCTGGAAATGGGGTTCGGGGGAAGGAATGGTGGAATGCAGAGTTAACTCCAGTAAGAAATGGGGCAAGCATGTATGGGCCTTTTCACATCCTGAGTACATATTATAACACCCCAATCTGTCCAAGCATCTGAAGCTCTGTATAGCATGTTCCACAAGGATCATGTGAAGCCATGTGCCTCATTATATTGGCATTCTCCTCTTGTTAGTGACTGTCTTAAGAGGATCATTAGCCTGGGCTATAGAGGGGTAGAATTGAAAAGACATTCATCCAGTCTCCCTCCTCCTGCAAATAATGGTAGCATATAGATTGGCATAAAATAAAGACATTGAGACTGCTGCCAGAGTAGCAGGTAGTTGCTTACATTATTTGGTGCATATGGTTACAGACAACCTGCTCAGTGATTGAATGGTGCTTCTTTCTATATATGAATACCATGGGGTTTGTGTAGGACCCCAGGTGGTCAGGTTTGGCAGCAACACGAGGGCATTGCACTTTTATCATGTGCCAGGGTCCTTTTAAGATGTGCTGGATTTTGAAACTGGGGACGGGATGGAGGCGGGACTCCCACTTTTTGGGTTGTAGTCCCACCTCCATCGACTTGTGGCCAACCCACTGTATTTTCACTTGATTGATCTTCTTGAGCCCACCCAGCGGGCTCAGCAGACCAATTAAGGGCCACCCGGCAACAGGTGACGTCACAGATTGACATTTCATCTGTCAAGAGCTTTTGACAGATGAAATATCAGCTCTTTGAAGCTGTCAAACACTGACAATCTGTACTCTTAAGTTAATTCCTTCCTCTCAGGCTGATTTAGAGATCTCTGCAGAACAAAAAGCAGAGGCTGCAGCTTTTGACAGCTCAACGGCCATTCTGCTTTCTGTGCCGGTGAGATTTCTGACTCCCGAGACCTGAAGGGCTGTCACCTGCAGGAGGAAGTTAAGGTAAGTAAAACTTTTTTCCACACTTTACACTTACCTTACACACTTACCTCTGCACACATGCACCCATCACTCACCTGCCCACCGGACATATCGACCCCTCCAACCCCTGCAGACCCACGGTCCGCCTCGCTGAAACGGCGTGGTTGGGACCTGTCGGAGAGCCCACATTTCAGGCATAAAAATAGGGATTAGGCAAAAAACTGCCTGTTAACAGGCAGTTTATTGCCACTAATCCCCTTCCCGCCTCGGGGAGGCGGGTCCCAGCACAGGTCGAGTACCCGCCTCCAGCGAAACTGGCATGGAGGCGGGATAGGTTCGGGACCCCCGAATCTGCAATTTTAACCCCCCACACACCTCCAAACCCGCCTCCACGGGTCAATGAAAATTCTGTCCAATGTGTCTGTTACCTGCTCAATGCATACTGACTGACTTATTTGGCAGATATTACTCGAGGTTACTTGAAATGATCCACTGGGATAGATTAAAAATTGCCGTCAATTTCACAGGCACCAACAAAGCCACCCCTGTGCGGAATGTCTGAAGTTTAGGCTTGAAGAGACAGTAAACTCTGTATGCCTTCTTCATGAAATATAGGCAGTGAAGGCCGCTATCTTGACATGCCCAGGTAATCTTACCTTGGTCTGTAGACCTGGATGTTGGGGTAAGGGCAATAGACCTCTTGTGTAAGTGTGCCTGCCTCCTCAGCAAATCTTCTTACCCCTCCAAGCCTCTTGAGTGCAAGAGGAATTCCCAGTGTCAGATTTTTTGGTTGATGCAACTAAAATTGGAGCTCCCAACATTACTGTAATGGGAAAAATAGTCCAAAAAAATCAAAATGGAAAACTAAAATGCAGAAAACAAAAACTGCCACAGGAAAAAGGTTCTGCAAAAGTAATCCAAAAAGCACAAAGACAAAAAAGTTAATCTACAGTAGTAAACACTACAACACACCTTTAAGAATACAAACTCTTACAAGCCAGAACATGCTTTCCTGACATTGCACATTTTATCTGGGAGTACAAACTGTCAGAACATTCCTGGTGAAAAGCCCAGTAAGTTAGAATTGAGCAAGTCACGGGCCTAAGGCCTGCTCACCTGATTTCCCAATCCCCAAACCTAGTCCATGCTGGTGCTTCACGTGATACATAAATATAAAATACAAACATTTTTATTTTGTTCATTTTTTTTTTACAAATAATATAACTTCCATTTACTGAGGTTCAATGTCACATGACTTTTGAATTAAAACTTGGCCACTGAAATTAACAGGACACTGTACAACGAACATTTTGTTATTAAAATCCTTCGACTACGATCTGAACTACATCAGGCTCCAATAAAACAAGTCTCCATTTTTTAATGCGGAAGTAAGGAAAGTTACAGTTTAGACTAGGCGTTGAGTCTTTTGGAATGAATTTTCAGGTTAAAATTTTCAATTAAACATTTTTACACGTTATGGTTGGTGCGTGTGGACAACTTTGAAAATCATCAGCCAGTTCACAACAACTCTGAGCTTGCTGTTAGCAGATTGGCTTCCATGTTTCCATTATTACAATAGTGACTACTCTTCAAAAGTACTTCACAGACTGCAAAGCATTTTGGAACGTCCTGAAGTCATGAATGGCGCTATATAAATGCAAGTTCGTTCTTTTTTTCTTATTACAGGCATCATACGAGGAGAAGGAGGTAGGTACTTGTCTAATAATACTACTACAGAATTGTCTTAACCGATATATCAATTACATCATAAAGGTTAAAATGCAGCAGTTTTTTTTCATCCACTGTGGCAATTCATACCTCCAGGACTGCATAAATAAAAATTGCCTCTTTGGAGCTGTAAGCTGCAAAGATTTCACAAATATGCATGCATTTTCTTAGCAAACATATTTATGCAAGGAGTCTCACAAAGTATGTTTTTTTTCTTTTAACTTGCAAAATATAGACACGGCTGTATTCACCAAATAAACTATGATGAGAAAGAAATTGCATTTATATAGTGCCTTTCATGTCCTCCGGTGTCCCAAAATGCTTCACAGCCAATTATGTACTTTTGAAGTGTTATCACTGTTGATATACGCTCAGCAAGGTCCAACAAACACCATTGAGATAAAGACCAAATAATCGTTTTTTTTGTGATATTGGTTGAGGAATAGATATTAGCCAGGGCACCAGGAGAACTTCCCTGTTCCTCTTTGAATAGTGCCATTGGATTATTTACGACAACTTGAGAGACGCCTCGATTTAACATCTGATCCAAAAGGTGGCACCTCCAACAGTGCAGCACTACTGCACTGAAGTGTCAGTATAAATTGTGTTCAAGTCATTGGAGAGAGGCTTGTACCCACAATCTTTTGACTCAGAGGCGAGAGTGCTCCAAATGAGCCATGGGTGACACCTTAAAAAAAGATAAGGGAACACTTCTTATGATACAATGCCGCATAACTATTTTTCCCCTAGAGGCAGGGAATAGCTGAAATATGTTACAGTGAATCTTTTGGAAAACAATTAAAAAAATTATGTTTTTAACGGAATTAATTTTGAAGATATTAGCTGTTGGTATCAATAATTAGAACCACAAATTTTGGCATTGCAGTGGAAAAGTTGGATCACACTATAACATATTACATCATTCTCAAAGCTCACTCTGCAATTCCCCACACAGAAAATTTCTGCTCTTGAACATGCTGTCAGGGAAGACTAGGCATTGCCATCACAGGGTGGGAGGGAGAGAAGTGAGAAGGCATGTTAAGAAGGAAGGTCGCTCTTCCTTTTAGTAGACAGCTCCAAAGTGTATTAGGAAGAAGCAAAGGGCAGATCAATTAATGGAATGGGAAATACTGTCTACACAGGACAAACCTATAGAAACAAGGCAGTTTTTAAAATTATATTGAAGTATTTTATAAATAATAAATTATACAACAAAATTGCACAATGAAGCATGTGTTTTACCAGTCACAGATTCAGCATCTGCAGAAAAACAGATACCAGTAGCATTAGTATATAAAACTCATATTACATAAGAACATAAGAAATAGGAGCAGGAGCAGGAGTAGGCCATTCGGCCCCTCGAGCCTGCTCCGCCATTCAAGAAGATCACGGCTGATCTTCTACCTCATCTCCACTTTCCTGCACTATCCCATATCCCTTGATTCCCTTAATATCCAAAAATCTATTGATCTCTGTCTTGAATATACTCAACGACTGAGCCTCCACAGCTCTCTGGGGTAGAGAATTCCAAAGATTCACCACCCTCTGTGTGAAGAAATTTCTTGTCTTTGATTCGATTATCAAGATGTGAATATTTATTCATGCCTAGGAATGTGATAAATGATAAATGTACCATCCTATATGGTATTGAGGTAAACAGATTAAGATGGTTCCGGGTTTGATACATGGGCCTAGTAATTGAAACGTTTAGTGCCGGCCATTAAGACCGGTTTCAAAGAGAAAATGGTGGCCGCCTCGCTTCCGCCCACTTCCAGTGCGGAACACAGCAGACGCCATATTGAGCAGGTCAGCAGCGCTGCCGTTGCCTGCGCTCGCCACAAATATTTTAATGATCAGGAGCGTGACGGCACGCCGAATGGACGCACATTGAACGATTTTGGGCATTGTCACTCCTCTTACCGTCCTCTCCAAAGCACACCATGCGTGCAGCCGTTGCCAGCGCGTAGAGCTGGGAGAAAGCAGCGGAGATCTCTAGATCTCCGCCAAAGTCTTCAGTAACTCTGCAGAGTAAGTCCAGTCCAGTGAAATGGCTCATGTTCATTGCTGCAGAAACACTTCAGCTGATTGAATGCCTGTTCTATACACGTTAGATGCCAGCACTCAACCAGAGCAGTGAGTTCTGGCACGAAATGTGTACAGAACAGCATATGGTTACAAATAGTTTGGGGGACTTGTACTGCAACTAAAGGCATGAGCCTGATCTATTACTGTTGGTCAGTTGTGTAACGCAAGCTGTACACTTGTACACCAGTTTTCAAATCTTACTAATAAGCGCTTGCAGTTGTGTCAGTAAACTGGAAATGAATTGATATTTGGGCTTTGTAAATGTTTACTATTATTGTTAAAAACATCCGTATTAAATATGCATTCTGTTCCTCTGAAGTAACAGGTGTGTGCTTATTATATTTTCAATTAAAGGAGACCTAACGACTTTTTCCTGTTTCTGAAGGAATTTGTACATCTGCATTTACTCGTATCGATATTCAGGTGTTCAGGGTATCCAGTAAACTTTTCACATCTCTTGGACTATTCAGGGAGAAATCATGGATCACCTATGCCGGCTCTGACATCCAGTATTGCAAACAACTCTCCCAATTCCAGTACACCATTGCCCTTTCAAAATGCTTATCCGGGTACTTTCTAGAGAAATATACTCCTAAAAAGATTTAAAGTGAAAAGCCTCTGTAATAACAAAGCTTATTCATTATGTATGTGTATTAAAAGAATAGATTGCTTTTATTTGTATTCTAAGGAGTAGAATTGGAAATATTGGTTGCATTCTTTAAAATATGACAAATTAGTGTATTTTTAGTCTTTCATTTATCTTGCATACCCTCTCTGTCAACCTACAAACATAACCAGAAACATTGCACTTCACTTTAAGAAATCGTGATTTCCTGAAAACGCCGCACAGATTGATTAGACCCGACCTTCGGCCTCCTGCTGATCTTACCACCTGAAAGAGCGCGATGCACAGGAGGTTCTGCGCTGCGCTCATTTAAATCAGCAGGCAGCACCAAAATACCAGAGCTGCCTGCGCTCTTTTTACCGGCGGCCATTAACCTTGGCCCGCATTGGGACCGCCTGTTTTCAGGCTTAATCGAATTTCTAGGCCATGGTCTCTGCTGATTTGGTGTGGCAGTGGGGCGCTACAAGAGCAGTGGCTAACTATTGGTAGTTCTCACACCCAATTACTATCAAATGGACTTTGCTGGAAGTAAACATGCGTGGATAGCGGATGATGACAGGATATTGCTCAGTTATGATGCCCATGGTCAAATTTACCACTAATACTCACTGCCTAAACTCACACATAATGAATAGCCAGTTGGGTGAGGTATTGAACAGCTGCCATCTCCTGTGGATCCATGCTGAACCACATTGCTTGCTTTCAGGAGAGGAGGAAAGAGAATTAGGGGGAAAATAACTTCAACTGTGCCAATATATACACATGAAACTGACACAAATGCCAAGTTTTTAACCAGAACTATTAAAGATTATATGTACAATAGGACAATAACTGCAATTAAAGTATACATGCATCAAGTCATGTCCAAGTTTCTGTTACCCTGTAGTAAATTACATCACAATCATACCATTAATCTTCCAGAAACTTTTGCTGTGTACCCTTACCCAAGTTCCAAGACCACAAGTAGACTGGCTGGCATCACTGCAACTACAAAATGGCATCAATTACAGGCGCACTTAGAAGTAGAATCTAATTTGGCATTTCTGAAGTACATGAATCAACACAAAACGACCATGCAAATTTAAGGAGATAAACAAAGATGATGGCCTGGATTTTGCGGTGGCTATGACAGCGTACTCAGTCATACCGCCTTTGAAATACACCGCAAGTTCGGGATATGCACTGAATCCCGAACTTGCGATCTGTCAAGGTACGCCTCGACAGATCACCTGCACTGCCTAGGAACTCACAATTGCTGGCGTAGAGTTAACTGCCCAGGAATTAAGGACAACATCTTACAGTTGCTGAAAGCAAGCATAGGGGCCTGTTTCACATCGCAAAAGATCTGCAGTTGGAAAATCACCACTTTGCATTTCCCCGATACCAAGACAAACACAGGATGGCACCGTTTACAATCTTAGCAATCGATTTTGATTGGAAATGCATTGCAAAATGATTAGTCCACCCTTACATGTTTTCTTAACAATGCTACAAAGCAATTTTAGGGAAAAAGACACTGAGAAAATATCTGTCACTTGCAATAAAAAAGGTTCATGAATATTGGTGGAGAAAATGTGGCAAACAGACTACTCGCTTAACAGGAGCTGTTTGAATTGTTTTATGGATATACAGAGGAAAATAATCTCATTCATCCTGTGAGGTTTCTGTGTGATGTATAAAGCTTTCTGTTAGAACAAAGAATCCAGCACACAGGTGATTGGAGGGTTTTAGGCTGATTTATTAACAGCTGATGTATATTGTGTACATTTTGGTGGAAGAAACTTTTTTGTCGGTCGAGTTCCATTTTAATTACTTGGGAAGTTGAATAAGAAAGTTAAATAAAGTGAACATCTATCAGATTTAATTGACCAATTCTGTCCTTTCAACTCAAAAATGAACAACGTAACAAACTATATAATGCAGCTTTAACAAGGAAAATAGATTTATCTATTACTAGTCTAAATGAGATCTGAATAATATATTTTAATCCTGAAAATTAACATTGAATATATGGCTGGGAATCTCTTTCTGAAGTTCAACATTACTTGTAGGAATGTTAGACCTTGACTGACTATCTAAACAGGAAGTTGTATACATAGGGACTAATAAATTGTGAGCTTGGATGAAAAAAAAATCAAAATGCTGATATATGAAATAAGTCCAAGTACCAGTTTAATTAAAAGTTTTAAGAAGGTTTTAGAAGTTTATAAAAGTTTTTAATTTCAATGTAAAAGACTGAGAGAAGTTTCTGTGGGCATGGCTTAGTTTTGACAGCTTTTGTGGGCGTGTCTTCCCTTACACATAGGCTGTACGCGGCGCTCCTGGCCTCCCTGATGTCATACTCTGCGCAGAACTCAGCAGCACTGAAGAGGAAGTTTCCGTTCCGGGCCTCGCTCAAGGTAAGTACGTATTATTTTCGTAGGTCGGCAGCGTACTCCGGAGCTCCGCCGCCGACCGCAATTCTTGGCCCGATATTTTATCGAATATATTCACTTATTCTAAATATGAGAAAAACTCAAAGACCCTCTCCTTCTTAAAATAGTGGTGCTAAAGGAGGTGATGGAATCCACTGAAAGGAGGTGATGGAATCCACTGAAAAAGCAGTCAAAATATCATGACAGTTGGTATAGCAAGGCAAGAGTTGAGGTATCAGCTCAGTGTGGCCAGATATGGGTTTACACAAATAAAAACAGAAAATGTTAGAAACACTCAGCAGGTCAGGCACCATCTGTGGAGGATGGGTTTACACATGTGGTTCCTAATGCTGTGAAGCGTACCCCGCTATTATCAATGACTGTGTCATCAATGGAAGTGCCAAGCAGAGGCTCCGTGCTTTAACGCAGGGAAGGAGGAAAGATTTAAGTTCCATTCTTGCGCAGTTCCAAGCAACTGACAATTGGCAATGATAGTATAACCACAATACGCATTTTAAATAAGAGATCCCCAGCTGCTGGAAAGGTCTATCTGTGGAACTTTGGCGTGAGTGTGGAGATTAATGAAGGCTTCCAGCCTTTACTCTCATTAGTCTCTCCAGCCCAAGGCCCCTGTACCTTCCCCCATCATTCCCACCCCAATCACTAATGCCTTGCCACTAATCACCAGCACCAATTCACCTCCGTGAAAACCTTCATCACTGCGTTCCCAACTGCAACCTGGAAACTAGCTTTAAGTTGTTTAAAGCAACTGCTGAGCTTTTATTAAGTTAGTAATAGTACTTTGAAGAACTTCCTAGGTCATATCATGTCCATGGTAACTATACCACTTTTCTTAGCAGCACCCCGCAATTCGCCTTCCAAAGTTCCCACACCCCAGGAACCCCCTTCCAGTCTTCTTGAACCCATTAGCCCCTCTCCCCAATGCTTCCTACAGTCCCACTGCTCACACACACTGACCACCTTCTCACCATTTCCGCACTCTCAGAACACCATTCCTACTACTCCCAGCCAGAATTCCCTTTCACTACACCAAGATCAGAGAACTTCCCTATCATCAATACTTTCACATCTTAAAATTCCTCTTCCCTTTTCACATCCCATCATCCTATTGTCATACTTTCAAACCACATCCCTCGTCCTTTTCCTCAGTACATCTATATTCCGCCTGCGATGTGTAGAGAAACAGGAGTTATTAACAGAGGAGTCACAATGTCTGTACCCTGTAACTTCAAAACTAATCCTTTTAAAAAAGCAAACAAAATCAGACATTTCATCCTCTGTTTTGACCTACTGGCTCAAACATGGGGAGGAATGGGCACTAAAAACACTGCTGGGTGTATACTACAGGCCACCAAATAGTGGGAAGGAGATAGAGGAGCAAAGTTGCAGAATGTTGCAAGAACTTTAGCGTAGTGATAAAGGGGGACATCAATTATCCGAATAGAGACTGGGAAAATAACAGTGTAAAGAGCAAAGAGGGGGAGGAATTCCTGAAATGTGTACAAGAGAACTTTCTTGATCTGTATATTTCCAGCCCAACGAGGAAGTAAGTAGTGCTGGATCTAGTTCTAGGAAATGAAGTGGGGCAAGTGGAGCATGTTTCAGTGGGGGAGCATTTACACAATATCATTGGGTTTAGAGTAGTTATGGAAAAGGACAAGGAAGATTCAAATGTGAAAATACTCAACTGGAGAAAGGCTGATTTCAATGACTTGAAAAGGGATCTGGCCCAGGTGGATTGGAATCAAAGATTGGCAGACAAAACAGTAAATGAGCAATGAGAAGGCTTCAAAGAGGAGATAGTTCAGGTACAGACTAAACAAATTCCTACAAGGAGGAAAGGAAGGGCATCCAAGAGCTCCCTGAATGAGATTTAAATGAAACAGAAAAAGGAGGCTTATGATAAATGTCAGGTTCATAATTCAGCAGAGAACCAAGAAGAATACAAAAAGTACAGTGGAGGAAATAAGAGGGGCAGAGAGAGTGAATGAAAATAGATTAGCAGGTATCATAAAAGGGAACCCAAAAGTCTTTTAGTCAAAGGAAGGGTGGGGCCGATTAAGGACCAAAAAGGAGATCTTCTTGTGGAAGCAGAGGGCATGGCTGAGGTACTAAATGAGTATTTGCAAGAAGAGAATGCTGTCAATGTCACAGTAAACGAGGAGGCAGTCGAGAAATTGGATAGGATAAAAACAGATAGAGGAGGTACTTGAAAAGTTGGCAACGCTCAAAGTAGAAAAGTCACCCAGTCCAGATTGGTTGCATCCTAGGTTGCAGAGGGAAGTAAGGCTGGAAATTGCGAAGGCTCTGACCACAATCTTCCAATCCTCCTTAGATATGAGAGTGGTGCCAGAGGACTGGAGGATTGCAAATGTCAAAAAAGGGGAGAGGGATAAACCCGGCAACTACAGACCAGTAAGCCCAACATCGGTGGTGGAGGAAATTTTAGAGACAATAATCCTGGACAAAATTAATTGTCACTTGGAAAAATATGGGTTAATAAATGAAAGCCAGCATGGATTTCTTAAAGGCAAATCATGTTTAAGTATCTTGATTGAATCCTTTGATGAAGTAACAGAGAGGGTTGATGTTGTCGCTGGACTTTCAAAAGGCTTTTGATAAAGTACCACATAATAGACTTGTTAGCAAAATTGAAGCCCATGGAATTAAAGGGACAGAAGCTGCGTGAATAAGAAATTGGCTAAGGGACAGAAAGCAGAGAGTAGTGGTGAACGGTTGTTTTTCAGACTAGAGGGAAATGTGAAGGGGAGTCCCCCAGGGGTCAGTGTTGGGACTACTGCTCTTTTTAACATATATATAAAAAATGACATGGACTATGGTATACCGGGCATAATTTCAAAGTTTGCAGATGACACAAATGTGGTGGAGGATCAGTGAGGAGGATAATAATAGACTTCAGGAGGACATAAACAGATTGGTGAACTAGGCAGACACATGGCAGATGAAATTTAACATAGAGAAGTGTGAAGTGATTCATTTTGGTAGGAAGAATGAGGAGAGAGAGGCAATATAAACAAAATGGTATAATTTTAAAGGGGGTGCAGGAACACAAGTCTTTGATGGTGGCAGGACAAGTTGAGAGGCATTCGCTGCTGGTCCCGAAGTACACTTCGCACAAGGATCTCGCGATCCCTGTGTCGAGAACTTCGGGTTTTCCGACCTTCAATTCAAATCAACGGAGTATGGTGGGGATACCCTTGTGCAAACTGCTGTGAAGTCAACAGGCTATCTAAGCAGCCAATCAAAACGCAGAATTCTCACAGACAGTGAACAAGGAAGTGAGTAAGCTCTTAAAATTCTAACTTTTTAAAAATGTTAGAGAGAGCAAAACAAAGATTGGGGCTCTAACATGGGGAAAAGGCAAACCTGAAATAAAGATGGACATACTTTTTTTTAAAAAAATCTATTTTTCAATGTTTTTGCAAATGTTCTTAAAAAATGTAATTTTTATTAAAATGGAGAAATTTCACACTGCACAAAATTAAAATTAGTTTTCCAGGCCCTTAACATTTGTTTAGCAGTAATAACGCTGTCACAACCCCAGTTACACCTAATCCCTTTGGGTCTAACTTTTATTGGGGGATTTAACAGCGTACTTACTGCAGAAGAGCCGAAGTTTTCGTCAGTTTTTCTGATTTGGCTGATTACACAGATTGCCGGCTCTGTGGGGGGGGGGGGGGGGCGGAGGAACAGCGCAGCCTATTCCGGAGCTGGCACCGACAGACTGCAACTTCAGGACTTGCACCGAATCCCAAAGTTGCGGTCAGTTCCAAAGGCGGAATGATGGCGATGCTGCCAGTTTGCCGTCTTCCCGATTGCAAATTCTGGGTCAGTGTATACCAGCTGTCCTCCCACAATTACAGACAGCACGCGCTGTAAAGTGTTGAATACAAATACAACTAAGGAGAAAAACATTGAATGCGGATGTATTCAAATTGGAATGGCTTAGAGTAGGTATTTCAGTTTTCAAGTGAGGTCCGAGTAAAATTCTTGGTTAAAACAGATGTATTCAAGCAGAGCCTTTTAGTAAACACTACGTATGTGCAAAGATATATGATGAAGGAGGAAAGATACAAATTTGTTCGAGCAATTCTAAAGTTTTATATATTTCTTAGTGTCTTATAAAAATTCAAATTTTACACAGATGATCACAAAGGTTCAGACAATAAAAATATAACAGGCCAGGACAACCACAGTGCCAACTTACTGAAGACGGATAAAATAAAGACTTTTTTTTTGCTTTTTATTTTTTACTTCAATTATGTTCCATTGTAGATGTTTTGATTTGTGACAATCAACCAGATGAATTATTTTGATATACTGAAAGTGCTGGAATTTTCCTTTTATAGAACCCAGCTATTGCATACAATTTTCTACTATTTAATGTTAACATTAATTTAACAAATGTAGGTTAATACTGAAGGAATTGCCCAGTTCAATCACAGGTTTTACATCCCACTATCATACACACATAGCATAAAAAAATTCCATCACAGGTCATAAGAAAAAGTGTTACATAATAATACATCTCAGAGACACAAACTGTAAGCCATTCTTGTATACTTACCGCGATCTCTCTACACGCAGACATGGAGATACCAGTGCCTTCAATCTGTTTAAGAGCATACTCTTTCTCATCGTTCCTGCCAGAGGAAATGAAAAATTCAAAACAGTCTAAATAAAATGGGAAGGAAAGTAAAACATCTTTTCTGAAAATCATAGCTAAATACACATTAGTCCCAAACAAATGTGAGATCTCAAAATTATGTTTTAAGATTGAAACTTAGTAATTACAGAGATAAAATAAAAACTTCAAGCCGAAAACCTGAAATAAAAACATCAAAAGCTAGAATAGTTAAAGGGTCGGGCCGTTAGAAATAAAAAAGGAATCTTATGGAAGATGAAAGAATGTCAGAGATACAAAATTAATATTTTATCTTACTTTTCACACTAATTGTGGTCGTGGAAATGAAAAGGTACAAAAGGAATAAATGAAGCAATTATAAAAGGAAAACGAAACATACAGAGGTTATGCTGAAAAAGCTGGGCCAACTCTAAGTAGCTCAACTCTAACGGCTTGTATCCTCGAATGCTGAGAGAAATCAGAAAATAGCAGAGCCTCTGGTCACAATCTTTCAAACATCCTTGGATGGGGACGTTGTACCACAGAACTAGAGGGTTGCTAATGTAACATCTCTGTTCAAAAATTAAGAAAGAAACATAAACCTTTAGACCAGGCAGCCTAACATCGGTAATGGAAAATAATGGCTGGGGTTACTTTTGCAGCATAGAGAATGAAGGGAGTGGGCTGGGATGTTAGGAGCGCAGAGGCGGTTATATGAAGTAAAATGCATCTTCCTTTGTGCTTGTGTTGGAGTTCTGACACCTCATGGCTTCTGGGATTATAAACTTACATTGGAGAGAGATTCTTGCACAATAGCATTTTGTTTTGTTTACACTGGGGCTATTACATTGGGCCTCTGAATGTTGGGAATCAGCTAGCTGGGTAGGGGCCATGAAGTATTGAGAGAAGATGTACCCAGGATCCAGGATATTCAGAAACCCGCAAGGTGCACGTGTTTGTTGTGGGGGTGGGGGGAAGGGTGTGGAATTTGAAGCTAAGCTATGGGTATGTTTTTTGTTACTTTTATTTGTTTTATGTGATAAATTTTATTTTTAAACAGTATATAGTGGGGTGAGTAAAAGTGTGGTTTCATCTTCAAAAAATGTGACTGGGTAGGATTGTTTGGTGGATTGTGATTGGAGAGAAAATTTAAACTATGGAGAAAGATTTTGCATAATTCAATTGATGAATAACAATAGCAGAAATAACCAATTTCAAAGGAAAGAAAGAGATCTAAACACTGAACTAGAGGTCTCCCATCTTCCACTCTCCATAAACAAACTCACCCAAAACTCTGCTTCCCATATCCTAAATCGCACCCAAGTCTCATTCATCAATCATCCCTGTGCTTGCTGACCTACAATGCCTCTCAGTTCACCAACGCCGCGATTTTAAAATTCTCATCCTCATGTTCAAATCCCTCCATGTCCTCACCTCTCCATAACTCTGTAACCTCCTCCAGTCCTACAACCAATGTTCCCTCTTATTTTTTTTGGGTGCGTGGCCCATTCACAGTTTCGCGCATGCGCGAAACTTTACATTGAAAAAGCTGGTCCCAGGCTGTGCAGGACTGGCAGAGAGGTGCGCGGCCATGCTCAACTCTGGCCTTGTGCTTCCCCTACTTCCTTCGCCACACCATTGGCAGCCGTGCCTTCAGTACTCAAGGCCCTAAGCTCTGGAATTTCATCCAAAAACTTCTCCGACTCTCTACTTCTCTCTCCTCCTTTGAGACCCTCCTTCAACCTACCTCTTTGACCAAGTTATTGGCCACCTGTCCTAATATCTCCTTCTTTGGCTCGGTGTCAATTTTTGTCTGATTACACTCCAATGAAGCGCCTTGGAATGTTTTACTACATTAAAGGCATTATAAATTGATGAACAGACTCAATGGCCACAACTTAGCTGAGAGATTTGATTCACATGACAGGTGCAAGAAATTTTATTGCAAAGGTTAAATTCAAATATATAAAAGGACACATTTTCTTAAATATAATTCTTTAAGGTAAATACTATAAAGTGTACACCACTGATATAAATTTACCACTTTACCATTAGGATTCTAAAAGAACTACAGCAGGGATTCCTGCTGGAAAGTGGGCTAATATAGACAAGATCAGCTGTGATGCCCCATGATCAAGTAGCCTACCTATGGAATTCTATCCCAGGAAAGAAAAGGGATAAAATTAGAAGCGAAACTGGTGTTTAAACAGGTTTGTAGTATTTGAGATTTTAATCTAACATTCTTGCTTGAAGTACAGATCAAGGCCTCATTGCAGTTGTAAATCTACTTCCCTGCTGGAAAGAACTGAAAATTGTCAGTTGAATCACTCACCTTCCAAAAGCTTGCCACGGAGTGGTACTGAAAAAAGACCAGGAACATAAGAACATAAGAAATAGGAGCAGGAGTAGGCCATTCGGCCCCTCGAGCCTGCTCCGTCATTCAATAAGATCATGGCTGATCTGATCTTGGCCTCAACTCCACTTTTCTGCCCGCTCCCCATAACCCTTCACTCCCTTACCTTTCAAAAATCTGTCGATCTCCACCTTAAATATATTCAATGACCCAGCTTCCACAGTTCTCTGGGGTAGAGAATTCCAAAGATTCACGACCCTCTGAGAGAAGAAATTCCTCCTCATCTCCGTTTTAAATGGGCGACTCCTTATTCTGAAACTATGCCCCCTAGTTCTAGATTCCCCCCCACGAGGGGAAACATCCTCTCTGCATCTACCCTGTCAAACCCCCACAGAATCTTTTATGTTTCAATAAGATCACCTCTCATTCTTTTAAACTCCAATGAGTATAGGCCCAACCTGCTCAACCTTTCTTCATAAGACAACCCCCTTCATCTCAGGAATCAACATAGTGAACCTTCTCTGAACTGCCTCCAATGCAAGTATATCCCTCCTTAAATAAGGAGACCAAAACTGTACACAGTACTCCAGGTGTGGTCTCATCAACACCCCGTACAATTGTAACAGGACTTCCCTACTTTTATACTCCATTCCCTTTGCAATAAAGGCCAACACTTCATTTGCCTTCCTAATTACTTGCGGGACCTGCATGCTAACTTTTTTGTGTTGCATGTACGAGGACACCCAGATCCCTCTGTACCGCAGCATTCTGTAGCCTCTCTCCATTTAAATAATAATTTGTTTTTCTATTTTGCGTACCAAAGTGGATAACCTCGCATGTTCCCCACATGATACTCCATCTGCCAAATTTTCCGCCCACTCACTTAACCGGTCTATACCCCTTTGCAGACTCTCTCGCCTCCCAGGCACTGCAGCGATTATCAGCTTTCCCAGCTTGCTGGGCGCCTGAGGTGTGGCACATGGCATCCGCATGCCAAAGAGGGAACATGTCTCTGACTGCGGAAAAGCTCACCGGGGTCAACAGCGGAGGTTCCCAATGGGTGCAATCTTGATAGACAATGCAGGCTCACCAATTTTCAGGGCCACAATATTTGGCAACGTAGCTTTGCCCAAGGTAGGGATTCGGCATAACAACAGAAAACGCTGGAGACACTCAGCAGGCCAGGCAGCATCCATGGAGAGAGAAACAGAGTCAACGTTTCAGGTCGAAGACCTTTCATCAGAACTAGGAAAAGGCTTCCTAGCAATTTTCTTTACTGCTGAATGATATGGGCAGCAGTGGGGGAGGGGTAAATAAAGAAGGGAGAAAATAGCTTTTGGGCATTCAAAAAAATCTACACAGTGTTAAGGACACTTCATTCACAAGTTTCAAATGTCTTCACCTTCTGCCACACCTTAATCTACAAATACTGATCAAGCAAAATATTGCTTTATTTCCTGCTTCTGCATTAAAACAATTTGGTCACAAATAGCTGGCAGTGTTACAAATTGCACAACAGAATGAACAAGTGCATTCACTCATTCACTGTGCAATGTAATTGCAATACCACTTACTACAGCCCACATCTGCTTCATACAACTGAAAAAGAGATCTCCCTTGGGAATGACAAAAGAGAATTATGCCAAATGGCTGTACTAAATCAGTAAAGAAAAATGGTTTTCACAGAGAATGGTTGAATACATCTTAACAGTTAAAGAACTACAGTACATAGAAATTACAACATAGAAGCAGGCTATTCAGCCCAATAAGTCCATGTTAGTTTTTATCCTCCACAACCGCAGGAGTCTGAATCCCATGAGCCCGCTTTGTTCCCATTTCTCTTTATTCTTCTTTCTTTCAACCACCTACCTCACTTATTGGCCCGTATTTTCCAATGCCTACGGGTGTGTACGAGGTGTGTACACACCCGTAGGAACATCGGAAATGCCGGTTTCAGGCAGGCGAAGCGCATGCGCTGAAAACCAGCATTTCCGATCTGTCAAGAATGCTCCTACAGATCGGACACCTGCCCTGGAGAAGGGCCTCTGCGGGGGGAGAGTTCCGCTTTCTGCAGAACCTCCACCCACTGAAATCACTTAAAAATCTTACGCCTGGTAAAAGCAGGCATAAGGCCTGCTTTTACCAGCATAAGAGTTTAAAAAAGTTTAAAAATATTTTTTTCCACTTATTTATAAGTTAAAAATACTTTTAAATTATTTTTAGCCCCGTAAAAAACTTTAATAATTTTTTTCAAAAATTTAAATTTTTGTTTAAAAATATTTAATTTAATGTAATTTTTAACTCATTTTAAAAACGTGATGGTTTTTTAAAAATTTATTTAATGATTTAGTGTCTTTTTTCAGTGATCCCCATTCATACTTTTGACGGGTCTATCTGTCAAAAGTATGAAGGGGGATTCCCTTCTCCCATTGGCTGGCCTGGCCCACGTGATCCCAGGGACACTTGCGAACCGCCTGGGATACCTGGGCCCTGCGCATTTCGACTGTGGAGAGGCCCAGGATCGGAAATGGCCGGACCTCGGGAGCCCTCAGGTAAGGGCGTAGATTTTTTCCCCGATAGGAGGCATCCGCACGCAGGAAGCCCTCCTATCGGAAATTACGGGCCATTCTTAAATGATGAAATGGCCTCTGCTTCAATCCCAAAGCTGGTAGTGCTTTCCACAGCCTCACAACCATTTGTGTTTCTCCTGCTCTCTGTACCAAATATCTTACATTTAAATTTTATATCTATGTCCCCTTGTTCTAGATCCCTCAATTACTGAAAAGTTTGTTTCAATCTACTCTGTCCTCACTTTCATAATTCTATCAAATCACCCCATAATCTCCTGTTATAATGAAAACAGGCCCAATTTTCCTAGTCTTTCTTTTTATTTGTATTTCCTCATATCAGACAGCATCCTCTCATACAGGCTGTATCCTAGTGAATCAGTGATGTACTAACTCTATTGTCTCAACATCCGTCCAATAGGCTGAAGCCCATAACTACACAGTACACCAAGTGTGGTCTTACTAAGATTTTATGTAGATTCAACATTACATCTTGATTTTTATATTCTATACCTCTTGCCATAAAGCCCAGTATTCCATTAACTGTTTTATGGTGTTATCCCCTTAAAGTGCTGCTTTAAATGTCCTGTGAACCTGAACTCCCAAATCCCTCTGCTATTCCACATCACGTAGCTTTCCTTATTCAAAATATAATTATTACTTTTTTTAAAAACCAAAATGTAACACCTCACATTTACTGACATTAAATTCCATCTGCCACTTTTTGCCCATATTATCAATAACTCCTTGTAGACGCCTTGGTTCTCAGAATGATTTACTTTGCCTCTTATTTCAGAATCATCTGAGAATCTGGACATTAAAAAGAAATACAAAATTGGGTCTTTTTTGTTCGGAAATCGCAGGTTACGGAGTGATATAATACAAGTTTTTAAAATGATGAAATAAAGGGACAAGGTAGATAGAAGCAGACTGTTTCCAGTAGTTATGGGGTCAGGAACAAGGGGTCATAGATACAAGATTAAATGTAAGAGATTTAGAACAGAGGGCAGGAGAAACTACTTTACACAGAATCGTGAGGCTGTGGAATTCATTTCCAGGGTTAGTGGTGGAGGAACAAACTATGTCAACGTTCAAGATTAGATTGGATAGGTGGATGAAGGAAAAGAGGGCGAAGAGATATGGGAACAAGGTGGGTAAATGTGATTAGAACTATTTGCTTGAGTAGATGCTAAATGCCGAACACAGACTGTTTGTCATGTTATAACCTCTGTGCATAACTTCTACTCCCTCGAGCTCTATATCCAAATCACTGATATGCACAGTGAACAGAAGCAGTCCCAGAACATTGTGTGACACTGCTACCGACTTCCAATTACTCTAAGAAACTGTCCAAAACTTCTACTCTCAGGGGGAAAAATTGAGTCGCGCCCCCTTTTGGGGCGCTAACTTCACCGGGCGCTACTTTTAGCGCCCGGGAAAAATTAGCACCCCCGCGGCCGAAACTGAGTGGTAGCGCCCCGAGAGGGAAGCGGGGCGCTACTGGAAGTGCTCCACCTCCCTCTTGGGGTGCTGCGGCATGTCGCGCCGCGGTATTGCAGGCCTTCCTCCCCTTCTTAAAGGGGAGGGGCCTTGCGCAGCGCTACCCGGGGCCCAGCTGGGCCACCGGGGATTGGAGTGCCAGCAAAAGAGCCCGGCTCTCAAGTGAAGTGCCGGGCTCACGGAGCGCAGCCGGCACAGGAGGCCGGGGACGGCAGCAGAGACAGGTGCTGGCAGGCAGCCAGCAACAAAAATGGCTGCCCGGCACCTCACCTTTAAATAGCGCCGCCCCGGCCACAGGTAGGCCCCCCTGACCCCGTCGGACATAGCGTCCGGCGATAAGTCAGGGGACGCTACCGAAGATCGCGAGCGGGGCGCTGCGCATGGCGATGATGTTATCGCCGGCGGCGCAGCGCCGTGGGGCGCTAACGGTTAGCGCTGCCGCTAACCTCCCGCTGAATTTCGCGGGAGGCGTTGGCGGCGCTGCGCCCGGGTGCTCGTTGCTTTGCACCCCGTTAGCGCCCTCTTAGGGCACTAATGGGAGGCGCAAAGCAACCGAATTTTTCCCCCTCAGTTTCTTCCCTTCTAACCAGTTTTTAACTCATAGAACTACAAAAGAGCAGTTATTTTCCAATAAATCAAGACTGGGATTTTCTGACACATTCCACAATATGGCTAACAGATCAGCTATGGTAATAACCAATAGGATGCAGTTAGAGAGCTATTCTGTCATTTTGTAATAAAACGACAAATAATAACTTAAATCAGTACAAATTTCTGGTGTTAGCTACCCCAAGTTCTGTGCAGATTGCAGTTGGAATCCCCCACAACTACCACTCTCCTATTTGCATGGCTAGTGCCTCCCATTTCTCCCTGGGTAACCCCTTGCTCCACATGCCATGGTGTTGTTCTTTATTATCCTTGCTCTGCCTCTGTTCTTGAGCTCATCATAAATGTCAAGAACTATTAGACAAGTCCAAACTCACGGGTTCTTCTGTTATGGTTCCTCCCATCTTCTTCTCTTTCTCCCACATCCCTTCCTCTATTTCATTATTTCTCTCTGCCTGTGGGGTGACCACCTTCTGGAACATCTTCCAGAAACCTTTTCTTTCACATATGTTATGGAGTGTAGCCTGCTGGTTGTCAAGCTGAGGATTCCTCTGCTCAAGCAACACAATCACTGACATTTTGTATGAATGGACTCTTCCTGGATATATCTCTGGCAGATCCAAGATATCCCATATCATACATGCTGTGCACAGAACTAGCCTAGCTCCTTATCCCACCATTACTATACTAATTTCTATGCTACTCTGGACTGATTTATTAGATTTAATTTTACCCACTTGGTTTCACAGATTCAGACCAACTTCATCTCAGGATTGAAGCCCTGTTCAGGCCAAGCTCATTTCCTTACCTTCTCTCAGCAAAAACTCACTCTGGTAACATCTCGCTCAGTTAGCCTCTCACGCCCCTTGGAGAGCATCTTTATAAGGTTAAACTGTCAAATTATTATTATTTCATCATTTCTTTAATGCATGTAAAGAAATGTTGACTTTTTTGATAAAATGTAATGCAGAAGATAGCAGCGGTGTGATACATAGTCACAGGATACACTTCATGACAGTTGAAAATAGTTTCATGAGAAAGTATCACACTGGTGGCATCTGACTGCTGCCAAGGCCACATCTATTTTCTGAGTTCTCCTGATGACTCACTGAATAAATGCACTGCCAGTATGGTACTGAGTCATAAGCAGCAGAAAGGTATCAACTTTGATCTCCAGTCTGTACTGACTAGCTACTTCAATGAGGTATTCTGAGAAAGCTGGAAATTTATGCCAGCAAGAATGAGCACCTTAAGAAGAGGACATGAGTGGAGACTGAGAGCAGTACTTTTCTTTCGGGGACTGTAAATGCCAATAAGTAGATAAATGCAACAGATTCTTTAAACATTATCCCTTTCTGCATCTTGTTCACTGTTTGAAGATATTGCAGTACCCAATTTTCTAGGTGCCTGGTATTCATAGAATCATAAACATTTACTGCACAGAAGGAGGCCATTCAGTACATCGCGTCTGTGCCGGCCGAAACAGAACTATCCAGCCTAATCCCACTTTCCAGCTCTTGTTCCATAGCCTTGTAGGTTACAGCACTTCAAGTGAAATATCCAAGTACTTTTTACATGTTATGAGGGTTTCTGCCTCTACCACACTTTCAAGCAGTGAGTTCCAGACCCCCTCTGGGAGAAAAGAATTCTCCTCAGCTCCCTTCTAATCCTTCTGCCAATTACTTTAAATCTATGCCCCCTGGTTATTGACCTCTCCACTGAGGGAAATAGGTCCTTCCTATTCACTCTATCCAGTCGTCACATAATTTTATACACCTCAATTAAGTCTCCCCTCAGCCTCCTCTGTTCCAAAGAAAACAACCCCAGCCTATCTAATCTGATATCCCGTATGCCTTCTTAACCACCTTATCTACCTGTCCTGCTACCTTCAGGAATCTGTGAACATGCACTCCAAGGTCCCTCTGTTCCTCTACACTTTTCGGTATCCTACCATTTATTGTGTATTCCCTTGCCTTGTTAGCCCTCTCCAAATGCATTACCTCACACTTCTCCGGATTCAATTCCATTTGCCACTTTTCTGCCCACCTGACCAGTCCATTAATATCTTCCTGCAGTCTACAGCTTTCTTCCTCACTATCAACCACACGGCCAATTTTTGTCTCATCTGCAAACTATCTGCAAAAAAAATCATGCCCCCTACACTGAAGTCTAAATCATTGATATATACCACAAAAAGCAAGGGACCTAGTACTGAGCCCTGCGGAACCCCACTAGAAACAGCCTTCCAGTCACAAAAACACCCATAGAATCATAGAAAGTTACAGCACGGAAGGAGGCCATTTCGGCCCATCGTGTCCGCGCGGGCCAACAAAGAGCTATCCAGCCTAATCCCACTTCCCAGCTCTTGGTCCGTAGCCCTGCAGGTTAGAGCATCCCAAGTGCACATCCAAGTACTTTTTAAATGTGGTTCGGGCTCCTGCCTCTACCACCCTTTCAGGCAGTGAGTTCCAGACCCCCACAACCCTCTGGGTGAAGAAATTTCCCCTCAAATCCCCTCTAAACCTTCCACCAATTACTTTAAATCTGTGCTCCCTGGTTTTTGACCCCTCTGCTGAGGGAAATCGGTCCTTTCTATCCACTTTATCTATGCCCCTCATAATTTTATACACCTCAATAAGGTCTCCCCTCAGCCTCCTCTGTTCCAAGGAAAACAGACCCAGCCTATCCAGTCTTTCCTCATAGCTAAGATTCTCTACTCCCGGCAACATCCTTGTAAATCTCCTCTGTACCCTCTCTAATGCAATCACATCTTTCCTGTAATGTGGTGACCAGAACTGCACGCAGTACTCTAGCTGAGGCCTAACTAGTGTTTTATACAGTTGAAGCATAACCCCCCTGCTCTTGTATTCTGTGCCACGGCTAATAAAGGCAAGCATTCCGTATGCCTTCTTAAACCCCTTATCTACTTGGCCTGCAACCTTCAGGGATCTGTGGACATGCACTTCAAGGTCCCTTTGTTCCTCTACACTACTCAGTGTCCTACCATTTAATGTGTATTCCCTTTCCTTGTTAGCCCTCCCCAAATGCATTACCTCACACTTCTTCGGATTGAATTCCATTTGCCACTCTTCTGCCCACCTGACCAATTTATTGATATCTTCCTGTAGTCTACAGCTTCCTTCTTCAGTATCAACCACACAGCCAATTTTAGTATCATCTGCAAACTTATTAATCATACCCCCTATATTCAAGTCAAGATCGTTGATATATACCACAAAAAACAAGGGACCTAGTACTGAGCCATGCGGAACCCCACTGGAAACAGCCTTCCAGTCACAAAAACACCCATCAACCATTACCCTCGGCTTCCTGTCTCCGAGCCAGTTTTGAATCCAACTTTACACTTTGCCCTGGATCCCATGGGCTTTTAACTTCGTGACCAGTCTGCCATGTGGAACCTTATCAAAAGCCTTGCTAAAGTCCATATACACTACATCAAAGACACTACCCTCATCTACCCTCCTTGTTACCTCCTCAAAAAATGTAATCAAGTTTGTCAGACACGACCTTCCCTTCACAAATCCGTGCTGACTATCCTTGATTAATCCGTGTCTTTCTAAATGAAGATTTATCCTGTCCTTCAGAATTCTTTCCAATAATTTTCCCACCACCGAGGTTAGGCTGACAGGCCTGTAATTACTCGGTCTATCCTTTTCTCCCTTTTTAAACAAGGGTACCACATTAGCAGTCCTCCAGTCCTCCGGCACCACACCTGAAGCCAAAGAGGATTGAAAAATGATGGTCAGGGCCTCTGCTATTACCTCTTTTGCTTCGCTTAACAGCCTGGGATACATTTCATCCGGTCCTGGGGATTTATCCACTTTTAAAGCTGCTAAACCCTTTAATACTTCCTCTCTCACTATGTTTATTTCATCTACTATTTCACACTCCTCCCCCCCGATAGCAATGTCTGCTTCGCCCCTCTCCTTTGTGAAAACAGACGCAAAGTATTCATTAAGAACCCTACCGACGTCTCCCACCTCCACACACAGATTACCCTCATGATCTCTAATAGGCCCTACCTTTTCTTTAGTTATCCTCTTACTCGTAATATATTTATAAAACATCTTTGGGTTTTCCTTGATTTTACTTGCCAAGAATTTTTCATGCTCTCTCTTTGCTTTCCTAATATCATTTTTAATTGCACCCCTGCACTTTCTGTACTCCTCTAAAGATTCTGGAGTATTTAGCCCTTGGTATCTGTCATACGCCTCCCTTTTTTTCTTTATCCTACCCTGTATGTCTCTAGACATCCAGGGGGCTCTAGATTTGTTAGTCCCACCTTTTTTCTTTAAGGGCACATGTTTGGTCTGAACCCTCCGGATCTCCTCCTTGAATGCCTCCCACTGCTCTGACACTGATTTACCTTCAAGTAGCTGTTTCCAGTCCACTATGGCTAAATCCCCTCTGAGCTTAGCAAAATTTGCTTTTCCCCAATTTAGAATTTTTATTCCTGGTCTATCCTTGTCCTTTTCCATAACTACCTTAAATCTAACAGAATTATGGTCACTAGCACCAAAATGCTCCCCCACTGATACGCCTTCTACCTGCCCAGCTTCATTCCCTAAAACTAAGTCCAGAACCGCCCCCTCCCTTGTTGGGCTTGCTACATACTGGCTAAAAAAGTTCTCCTGGATGCATTTTAGGAATTCCGCACCCTCTATACCCTTCACACTAATTTTATCCCAGTTAATATTGGGATAGTTGAAATCCCCTACTATTACTGCCCTATAGTTTTTGCACTTCTCAGAAATTTGTCTACATATTTGTTCTTCTATCTCCCTCTCACTGTTTGGGGGTCTGTAGTACACTCCCAGCAGTGTGATCGCCCCTTTTTTGTTTTTCAATTCGACCCATCTGGCCTCGTTTGATGATCCCTCCAACATATCATCCCTCCTCACAGCTGTAATAGTTTCTTTAATCAATACCGCGACACCCCCTCCCTTTTTACCTCCCTCTCTATTCCGTCTGAAAATCCTGTAACCAGGAATGTTGAGCTGCCATACCTGCCCCTCTTTCAGCCACGTCTCTGTAATAGCTATAATATCATAGTCCCAAGTATCTACCTGTGCTCTCAGCTCATCTGCCTTGTTCGCTATACTCCTTGCATTGAAGTATATACCATTTAGTACAGGCAAAACTACTATCTAGCCCTTGATTCCTCTGTCCTTCCAATTTACTTTCTACGTTTTTGTTTTCCAATTCCAGTTTTTCTTCCCTCCCTATTGACTCTATACTTAGGTTCCCATCCCCCTGCCAAGCTAGTTTAAACCCTCCCCAACAGCACTAGCAAACCCTCCCGTGAGGATATTGGTCCAGTTCTCATCGACTATTACTCTTCGCTTCCTGCCACTGAGCCAATTTTGGATCCAACTTGACACTTTCCCTTGGATCCCATGGGCTTTTACTTTTCTGACCGGTCTGCCATGTGGGACCTTGTCAAAAGTCTTGCTAAAATCCATGTAGGCTACATCAAACACGCTACCCTCATCGACCCTCCTCAAAAAATTCAATCAAGTTAGTCAGACACGACGTTCCTTTAACAAATCCATGCTGACTGTCCTTGAGTAATCCATGCCTTTCTAAATGACGACTAATACTGTCCCTCAGATTTGTTTCCAATAATTTGCCCACCACCGAGGTTATGCTGACTGGCCTGTAATTACTCGGTCTATCCCTTTATTACGTTTACATTTGAAGGTTTATTATTACGGTATTTATTATACAAGCCAATTCAATGGCTAATCGATGTGACAATCAATGGCACCCAAGAACTGAAAACAAAATCCAAGCTCAAATCAGGCAAGATTGGAAAACCAGATGTTGTGATCATTTATCTGAATTACATAGAATGTACAGCACAGAAACAGACCATTCGGTCCAGCAGGTCCACGCCGCTGTTTATGCTCCACACGAGCCTCCTCCCACCACTCTTCATCTGACCCCATCAGCATAACCTTCTATTCCTTTCTCCCTCATGTGTTTATCTAGCTTCCCCTTAAATGCATCAGCTTCGCTTAAAAGAATCAATCTTGACAAAAAACTTGGGGGGGTGGTGGCTGGTCCTGGAGATTTGACAGTGGAGTTTGGCAGCATGGGACAGGCTTTGATCTGGCATCACTGTGGAGGTGGCACTTGGGATATGGCAGCACTATGGGAAGGAAACCTGAGGTTTGGCATATCTGAGACCGGAAGGCAAGGTTTAGCTCACTCAAAATAAGACGAGAAAAGACAATCTGACCTATAGATTCAGCCACGCAGCACCTGTTTTTCAGGCGATAACCAACCTACTCAGCCTCTAATGTGGCAGGCAGGAAGCACGCACACAATTCTGGCTGGAAGTGTTCCCAAGCTTTTCTAACATAATTTTTAAAAACTGAGTAGAAAGCGTTGTGCGCAAATTGGCTGCCATGTTTGCCTACATAACAATGGTGACTACATTTCAATATAGGGCACATACTGTCACATAGGGCTGGAGGAGGTTACAGAACCAGGGAGGATGAGGGTGAGGATCAGGATTTTGAATTCAATGTGTTGAGGAACTGGGGGCCAATGGAGGTATGTGAGGACATAAGTAATAGGGAAAATGACTAGCAAGGAGAGCTTCTAAGATGTTAAGGCGTGAATAAGGATTTCAGTGATGGGGTGGGGAGGCCAGGTAGAGAAGTAAAAGTAGAGGCAGACGATGCTGCAGACATAAAAATGGATGGTCTTGCTGATGGATAGGGTATGGGAATTGAAACTCAGCCCAGACTCCCCAGGACCAATATTCTCACGAGGAGGTTTGCTAGTGCTGTTGGGGAGGGTTTAAACTAGCTTGGCAGGGGGATGGGCACCAGCATATAGGAGTAGAAAAGAGGAATAAGGTGCATAAAAGAGTGAGTGTGTTGGATAGTACTAAAGAAGAAAGTAGTACTAGAGGCAGAAGTAGTACCATATTAGATAGCAGCAGACTAAGAAAGACTACGAAAAATTCAAACATGGGTTTAGAATGCATGTACGTAAACGCACAAAGTGTGGTGAATAAGGTTGGTGAGCTACAAGCACAATTAGCCGTGTGGCAATATGATGTTGTGGCAATAACGGAAACGTGGCTTAAAAATGGTGAGGACTGGGCACTTAATATTCAAGGGTACAAGGTGTTCAGAAAAGATAGGGAAGGAAAAAAGGGAGGTGGGGTGGCAGTGCTGATTAAGGAAGACATTGTAGTGTTGGAAAGGGAGGATGTTCTTGAGGGGACAAGGACAGAATCCATTTGGTTAGAGTTGAGGAGCAAAAAGGGTATGATCATGCTATTGGGGGTATTTTACAGGCCTCCAAATAGTGAGAGGGAGGTAGAGGAGCAAATCTGTAGGGAAATCGCAGAGATATGTAAGAGCTATAGGGGGGAAAATTCAGTTGGTTGCGCCTCCCGTTAGCGCCTTAAGAGGGCGCTAATGGGGCGCAAAGCATCTAGCGCCCAGGCGAAGCGAAGTTTGCACCGCTCGCGAAATTAACTAGACATTTTGCGGCGGCGCTAAACACTACCGCCACGATCTCCTGCGCCGGCAGATCGTGCCGGCAGATCGTGACGTCAGTCGAGTGCGCAACACCCCGGTATCGCCCCGGAGCGGATATTGAGTGGTGCCCCCTGCCTTACCGCCTGACACTAGCAACGACAGGTTGAGGGGAGCGTTCTGCAGTCATAAAGGGAAAGGGGGAGCGCTATTTAAAGGTGACCGCTTCCTGCCTTTTATTGTTGGTGCCATTTTTGAACTACGCATTCTGAGAGAGAGAGAGACTTCTGGAGAGATTCAACGTTGTGTGAAGGAGTTTTGGGTACTGAGCAGCACTTTGCAGGTTCATTTTGATTTGCCATTCCTTGTATCGATTTAGAAGAGACTGTGGGGGCTGCACTCTGAGCTCTTTGCCTGGTACTCTCCATTGTTCTTTCCAGCAGATTTGATGTGCAGGTCTCTCCAGGCCGAGATTCAAGGCTGCAATGAGCAGGATGTGGATGGAAAGCAAGATTAACCATCCCCTTTAAGAACTGGCCCGTGCCATTGTGTGTGTGTTCCATTGCTGACTGACATTACATGAGCTTCGCCAGCGCTCTGAGGTAGCGCCTCGCTCCTCGGCCTTTGCGCCTTAAGACAGGTGTGAAGCGCCTGATTTAGCGCTCCAATCACCTCCAGGGGCGATAAAAGTCAAGTTTGCAGTCGGTGGCGATAATTAGCGCCAGGCGCTAATCTTTGCGCCCGGCCGATAATTGCGCCCCAAATGGGGCAATACTGAATTTTTCCCCCATAGAGTGGTGATATTGGGGGACTTTAATTACCCAAATATCGATTGGGATAATGCTAGGGTAAAGGGAAAGGAGGGGGAGGAATTTCTGAAATGTGTTCAGGAGAATTTCCTTGACCAGTATGTTCTTGGCCCAACTAGGAAGGAGGCATTGCTGGATCTGGTGCTGGGGAATGAGGTGGGCCAGGTCGACCAAGTGTCTGTGGGAGAACACTTGGGTACGAGTGATCATCATATCATAAGATTTAGATTAGCAATGGAGAAGAGCAAGGAACAATCTAGAGTGGAACTTCTAAACTGGAATAGGGCTGACTTGAATGGGATACGAAGGATCTAGCCAGGGTAAAATGGAACCAAAGACTGACAGGAAAAACTGTAACGGAACAATGGGTGATTTTTAAGGAGGAGATGTTCCAAGTGCAGGCTAGGTACATTCCAACAAGAGGGATGGGTAAGGGAACCAAAGCAAGGGCTCCTTGGATGACGAGGGAGATAGAGAAGATGATGAAACAAAAAAAGAGGGTGTATGATGAATGTCAGGTGAATTCTTCAAGGGAGAACCAGACCAAATACAATAAGTTGAGAGGGGAAGTGAAGATGAAAATAAGATTGGCAAAGAGAGAATATGAGAGTAGAATGGCGGTTAACATAAAAGGGAACCCAAAAATCTTCTACCGGCATGTAAACAGTAAACGGGTAGTAAGAGGCGGGGTGGGGCTTACGAGGGACAAAGAAGGTGATATATGCTTAGAGGCGCAGGGCAAGGTTAGAATACTCAATGAGTACTTTGTATCGGTGTTTACTAAGGAGGTGGATGCTGACAAAATATCGGCAGAAGTGGAAAAGGTAGAAGCAATGGAAGGGGTGAAAATTGATAGACAGGATGTACTAGCAAGGCTGGGTATGCTTAGAGTGGATAAGTCGCCTGGTCCAGATGGCTTGCATCCCAGGTTGCTAAGGGAATTGGGGGAGGAGATAGCGGAAGGGCTTGCCATAATTTTCCAATCTTCCCAAGATGCGGGGAAGGCGCCTGAGAATTGGAAAGTGGCAAGTGTGACACCATTGTTCAAGAAAGGGTGTAAGGACAATCCTAGTAACTACAGGCCGGTCAGTTTAACATCAGTGGTGGGTAAAGTTTTAGAAACAATAATCAAGAAAAAAATTAACGGGCACTTGGAGAGGTTTAAGCTAATTAAGGAGAGCCAACATGGATTTGTAAAAGGCAGATCGTGTTTGACTAATCTAATTGAATTTTTTGATGAAGTAACAGAGAGGATTGATGAAGGGAATGCAATGGATGTTGTCTACATGGATTTTAGGAAGGCGTTTGACAAAGTACCACATAGAAGGCTGGTTAACAAAATTGAGGCTCATGGAATAGGTGGGTCAGTGGCAGCTTGGATAAAGAATTGGCTTAAGGACAGAAAACAGCGAGTTGTGGTAAATGGCTGTTTTTCAGACTGGAGGATGGTAGACAGTGGTGTTCCCCAAAGGTCAGTGCTGGGGCCACTGCTTTTTTTCATATATAAATGACCTGGATATTGGAATACAGAGTAGAATTTCTAAATTTGCCGATGACATCAAACTTGGGGGTGTGGCAAATAGTGAGGATGATACCAATCGACTGCAACAGGACATAGAAAGGCTAGCAGAATGGGCAGACAAGTGGCAGATGGAATTTAATACAGAGAAGTGTGAGGTGATGCATTTTGGCAGAAGGAACAGGGAGAGGCAATATACACTTAATGGCACAGTTTTAAAGAGTGTGCAGGGACAGAGGAACCTGGGAGTTAATGTGCATAGGTCCCTGAAGGTGGCGGGACATATTGAGAGAGTGGTTAGCAAAGCATATGGGATGTTGGGCTTCATAAATAGAGGTATTGAATACAAAAGTAGAGAAGTTATGCTGAATCTTTATAAAGTGCTGGTTAGGCCACAACTGGAGTATTGCGTCCAGTTCTGGTCACCACACTTTCGGAAGGATGTGAAGGCACTTGAGAGGGTGCAGAGGAGATTTACCAGAATGGTTCCGGGGATAGGGGATCTTAGCTACAAGGGCAGGTTGGAGCAGCTGGATTTGTTTTCATTAGAGCAAAGGAGATTGAGGGGTGATTTGATGGGTTGGATAGGCTAGATGTGGAAAGGCTGTTCCCACTAGTTGATGGTACAAGGACTAGGGGGACACAGATTTAAGGTTTTGGGCAAGAGATACAGGGATGTGAGGAAAAACTTTTTACGCAGCAAGTGGTGAGGACCTGGAACTCGCTGCCGATGGAAGTGGTGGAAGCGGAGACACTGAATGTTTTCAAGGGGAGACTGGATAGGCACTTGAGGGAAATAAACTAGCAGGGCTCCCCGGATAGAGCGGGGGAATGGGACTGACTGGATTACTCTACAGAGAGCTGGCACGGACTCGATGGGCCGAATGGCCTCCTTCTGTGCCATTATGACTCTATGACTCGTGCTGAACACCGGGGTGCACGTTGTCAGATTCAGCCTTAGCAGGCAGATGGAGAGGGGTTGGCATTGGAACGAGAGTATAACGTTTCAGGCAAGAGCCGAACAATATGGCTTTGGTCTTCCTGATGTTATGTTGGAGAAAGTTCTGGCTCATCCATTACTTGACATCAAACAAGCAGTCAGACAGCACCATGGTGGTTGTGGAGTTGAGGGTGGTAGCAGAGAAATAGAGCTGGATGTCATTATCATATATATAAAAGCTGACTGCATGAACACGGATGATGTCACAAAAAGGAACCATGCAGTTAAGGAATAGGATGGAAAATAGGGCACTATCAAGGTGACAATGCAGGACATGAGAAAAATCCATTTCAGGGGATCTGCTGGCTACATTGGAGCACGCAAGAGTGAGAGTAGTGCCACAGAGGTAGACTACAAAAAGATGGTGGAGAAGGATGGAATGGTCAAATCTGTTGAATGCCATATTTTAGTCACAAAGTATGCTGTTGGTTACTTTGACAAGGTCGGTCTCAGTACTGTGGGCAAGGAAAAAACCAGACTAGGGGAATTCACACCCACTTCACAATCTCCAGACAGCTGAAATGTTCTGATTGTCATATCTGATAGCTCACTGCTAACCACATTATGATCAATAATACAGATGAAATATAAAGCTGGATTATCTGATCAATGTTATTTTATCACTGGTATTAAAATGTGCAGGGGGAGGTGGGGTTGGTGGCATAATTTTAGCTCAGTAGGGCGATAGTGTGGCCTAATTGCTGGTGATTGGGAAGGGGTTGGACTTGATGTGTTTGTTTTTGCTTCATGTATGGAAGTTAATGGCTGCATTTCTGCTCGGTTTGTGGTGGAGGGTTTGATGGTCGTGCATGGATGAGATTGAGGTTGCTCTGATTTCAGGTCTTTTTTTTATTGATTCATGGGATGTGGGCGTCGCTGGCAAGGCCAGCATTTATTGCCCATCCCTAGTTGCCCTTGAGAAGGTGGTGGTGAGCTGCCTTCTTGAACTGCTGCAGTCCATGTGGTGAAGGTACTCCCACAGTGCTGTTAGGGAGGGAGTTCCAGGATTTTGACCCAGCGATGATGAAGGAATGCGATATACTTCCAAGTCAGGATGGTGTGTGACTTGGAGGGGAACTTGGAGGTGGTGGTGTTCCCATGCGCCTGCTGCCCTTGTCCTTCTAGGTGGAAGAGGTCGTGGGTTTGGGAGGTGCTGCCGAAGAAGCCTTGGCGAGTTGCTGCAGTGCATCTTGTAGATGGTACACACTGCAGTCACGGTACGCCGGTGGTGGAGGGAGTGAATGTTTAAGGTGGTGGATAGGGTGCCAATCTAGCGGGCTGCTTTGTCCTGGATGGTGTTGAGCTTCTTGAGTGTTGTTGGAGCTGCACTCATCCAGGCAAGTGGAGAGTATTCCATCACTCTCCTTACTTGTGCCTTGTAGATGGTGGAAAGGCTTTGGGGAGTCAGGAGGTGAGACACTCGACACAGAATACCTAGCCTCTCACCTGCTCTTGTTGCCACAGTGTTTATGTGGCTGGTCCAGTTAAGTTTCTGGTCAACGGTGACCCCCAGGATGTTGATGGTGGTGGAATTGGCGATGGTAATGCCATTGAATATCAAGGGGCAGTGGTTAGACTCTCACTTGTTGGAGATAGTCATTGCCTGGCACTTGTGTGGCGCGAATGTTACCTGCCACTTATCAGCCCAAGCCTGAATGTCGTCCAGATCTTGTTGCATGCAGGGATAGACTGCTTCATTATCTGAGGAGTTGCGAATGGCACTGAACACTGTGCAGTCATCAGCGAACATCCCCATTTCTGACCTTATGTTGGAAGGAATGTCATTGATGAAGCAGCTGAAGATGGTTGGGCCCAGGACACTGCCCTGAGGAACTCCTGCAGCGATGTCCTGGGGCTGAGATGATTGACCTCCAACCATCTTCCTTTGTGCTAGGTATGACTCCAGCCAATGAGAGTTTTCCCCCCCGATTCCCATTGACTTCAGGTTTTACTAGGGCTCCTTGATGCCACACTCGGTCAAATGCTGCCTTGATGTCAAGGGCAGTCACTCTCACCTCACCTCTGGAATTCATCTCCTTTGTCCATGTTTGGACCAAGGCTGTAATGAAGTCTGGAGCCGAGTGGTCCTGACCGAACCCAAACTGGGCATCAGTGAGTAGGTTATTGGTGAGTAAGTGCCGCTTGATAGCACTGTCGATGACACCTTCCATCACTTTGTTGATGATTGAGAGTAGACTGATGGGGCGGTAATTGGCCGGATTGGATTTGTCCTGCTTTTTGTGGACAGGACATACCTGGGCAGTTTTCCACATTGTCAGTGTTGTAGCTATACTGGAACAGCTTGGCTAGAGGCGCGGGTAGGTCTGGAGCACAAGTCTTCAGCACGACAGCCAGGATGTTGTCAGGGCCCATAGCCTTTGCTGTATTCAGTGCGCTCAGCCGTTTCTTGATATCACGTGGAGTGAATCGAATTGGCTGAAGACTGGCTTCTGTGATGGTAGGAACCCCAGAAGGAGGCCGATATGGATCATCCACTCGGCACTTCTGGCTGAAGATGGTTGCAAACACTTCAGTCTTGTCTTTTGCTTTCACATGCTGGGCTCCACCATCATTGAGGATGAGGATATTCATGGAGCCTCCTCCTCCCGTTAGTTGTTTAATGGTCCACCACCATTCATGACTGGAATGTGGCAGGACTGCAGAGCTTTGATCTGATCCGTTGATGGGGGAAAGAGTGCTCTAATTTCTGGTCACTGGGAGGGGTTGATTTGTAGTCATCGTGGCGAAGGGGAAGAAATAATTCCGGAGAGGTCTTTTATAGTGTTTTGGTCACTTTCTATTTCCTTGCATTTCACTGTTTCCGTAAATTCAGTACATTTTGCCCCAAGTTAAGGAAGCCATCTCTGCTCAAGAGGCCAGAGTTCGAGGAACACAGAGATCATGGATGTGTAGGGCTGGAGAAGGTTATAGAGATAGGGAGGGGCGAGAACCTGAACAGGAGGATGAAAATTTTAAAATCGAGGCATGGTGGACCAGGAGCCAATGTAGATCAGCAAGCACACAGGTATTGGGTGAGTGGGACTAGTGTGGGTTAGGTTACAGGCAGTAGAGGTTTGGATAAGCTCAAGTTTATAAAGGGTGGAAGTTGGGAGGCCGGCCAGGAGAGCATTGAAATAGTCGAGTCTGGAAGTAACAAAACGATGGATGAGGGTTCAGCAGCAGATGAACAGAGGCAAGGGTGGAGATGAGCGATGTTACGGAAGTGGAAGTCTTTGTGATGAAGAGGATATGGGGTGGAAGTTTAGCTCAGGGTGCCGAGATTGCAAACATTCTGGTTCAGGCTGAGACAGTGGCCAGGAAGGGGGTTGGAATCAGTGGCCAGGGAACGGAATCTGTGGCGAGGAAATTTCGGCTCATCCAGGACTGGATGTTGGACAAGCAGTCTGATAGCACAGAGGCAGTGGAGGTCGGGAGATGTGGTAGAACTGAGTGTCATCAGTGTACTTGTGGAATGTCTTTGAATGATGTCACCGAGGGGCAGCATGTTAATGAGAAATAGGAGGAGGCTAAGCGTGGATCCTTGAGGGACTCCCGAGGTAATGGTGCGGGGGTAGGAAAAGAAACCATTGCAGAAGACTCTCTGGTTACAACTGGATAGGAAAAGGTGGAAACAGGTGAGGGCAGTTCCACTCAGCTAGACAACAGAGAGGCATTGGAGGATGATAGTGTGGTCAACCGTGTGAAAGACTGCAGAGAGGTTGGGAAAGATGAGGAGGATAGTACACCACGGTCACAGATGCAAAGCATGTCATTTGTGGTCCGTTTCAGTGCTGCGGCACATGCAGAAACCTGATTGGAGAGGTTTAAACATGGATTTGCGGTAATGATGGGCACGGATTCGATAGGCAACAACACGTTGAAGGACTTTGGGCAGATTGGAGATGGGGCTGTAGTTTGTAAGGACAGAGGGGTCAAGTGTGGGTTTTCTGAGGAGGATGATGAGCATTTCAAAGGGAAAGGGACAGTACCTGAGGTGAGGGTACCATTTACAATATCAGCTATCATGGGGGCCACAAAGGGAAGTTGTGTGGTGTGCAGTTTAGTGGCAATACAATCGAGAGAGCAGGAGGTGGGTCTGATGGACAAAATGAGCTGGTAGAGGGCATGAGGGGAGATAGGAAAGAAACTAGACAAAGTTGCGGGTTCAGGGCTAGGGCATGGGGGAACCTTGGGAAAAGCTTGGCTTGGTGTGCTATATATGTTCAAGTCTACAGTCCTTGAACTTAAGGGAGCAAAGATCGGGGCCATACCAGGGGGAATGGCCAGGGTTGGGGAGAGTAAGGACAAGAGCATCACAAGCAGAGGTGAGGGAGTGATTGAGCAGATTGACAGCTACAGAAGTATAGTGGCGAATGGAAGGCCAAAGACTATATTTTTTTTATTTGTTATGGAATCTGGGCGTCACTGGCAAGTCCAGCATTTATTGCCCATCCCCAATTGCCCTTGAGAAGGTGGTGGTGAGCTGCCTTCTTTAACCGCTGCAGTCCGTGTGGTGAAGGTTCTCCCACAGTGCTGTTAGGTAGGGAGTTCCAGGAGTTTGACCCAGCGACGATGAAGGATCGGCGATATACTTCTAAGTCAGGATGGTGTGTGACTTGGAGGGGAACTTGGAGGTGGTGGTGTTCCCATGCGCCTGCTGCCCTTGTCCTTCTAGGTGGAAGAGGTCGCGGGTTTGGGAGGTGCTGCCGAAGAAGCCTTGGCGAGTTGCTGCAGTGTATCTTGTAGATGGTATACACTGCAGCCACGGTTGGGTGCTTTAAAGTGCAGTTGTAAGTGACTCGGGGGAGAGTTTCTTCCCAGGGGCAGACACAGGAGGTGGGGTTAAGAGGCAGAAGGGCATGTGAAAAGTGGTCAGAGCGGAATAGAGAGGCCATGGGAGTAGCCATGAATATGGCTAGGAGAGCTTATATGTAGGGAGAGATAGTGGTGGGGGAGGGTTGTTTGCTTTGGAAGATATGCTGTGTGATGATTTGGCACAAAAGTCCTGTGTGCATAGAGAATCTTCCATTTCAGTAGGTTCAGAATTTTCTTACAAGCTCATGGATTATTTATGCCTGAATTCACTACTGTTTTCACCGCACTTCTTTTACGATATCACATTGCTCAGCTGCACGGCCATCTTCAATATAACTTGGAAAAGTCAGGAGATACTGTACTTTCAACAACTCTAGTTCATTGACATGGGAAATCTCATGAATTCCAATCATGTTATTTTTCACTTTGGTCTGTTCACTTGGCCAGTTTCTGGGAAAACACAAATGGGGATTGTTGTTGCAATGACTGAGATTACCGAGGTTGCAATTTGGGGCTGTCACGTAATGTTGGGTGATGCCCTATTGTAATCAGTGACGTTGCAATTTGGGGCTGTCATGTAATGTTGGGTGATGCTCTATTGTAATCAATGACGTTGCAATTTGGGGCTGTCATGTAGTGTTGGGTGATGCCCTATTGTAATCAGTGACGTTGCAATTTGGGGCTGTCATGTAATGTTGAAGTTGCAACACCACCTACAGACACAGTACCTCTGGAATCCTGAGACCATTTCACTGAGTTTAATAGATAGTATCACAGTATTGGCTAAGTAACAGTAATCAATGGCAGGTACAGCAATCACCTGATTATCAGCGGTCAGATAGTTAGCACTGGACAGAAAGTCTTTTATTAGTGGATGGGTAAATAACTAAAAAAGTCAGCACTTTTTTGAATCACTCAGATCTGAAAACCTTGTACAAATATAATCTTCAAAGTGAAATAGAATTTTTCCTCCTCAAAACTGTCACAAATGGTAATCCTTAAGAAAATTGTAATGCTTAAAAATTAAATTACATGAACACTTGTGTGGGGAAATGTTACCTGGATACTCAATCAACCTTCTGAAGATTATATATTTTTTCAGATAATAGTTTTGCATCACTTAAGGTGCCACTTGCATATAAATTACACAATAGTAATTCCACCAATAATAGATGGTCTGGAGTAGCAGCAAATTTCACAATCCATATGGCAAATATTTGACAAATGTCAATCTAAAACTTGAAGTTACACTAATCAAATAATACTTAACAGCTCCACACAGTACATCGTCCCACAGCGCTCACAAGTTGCATGACCTTTGCACAGGCAGTATGCCTCACCCAAAATGGTAAGTTCTGAGTGTTACTTAATTTGTCTTTGATAGCACTTTCAAATGCAGCATTTCTGAGATATGTACCTTTGGCAATCATTGACAAACTGCCACAGTTGTCTCCTATGCAATTCTATGCCCACTAAAATTATTTTACAATTCTGGCTTGGTATATTTCACATAAAATAGTACTTCAGTGTGCAGTTGTGAAACAATGCACAATGTCTGCAGTTTTCTCAGAGGTAATTAACATGCTGACTCACTTTAAAAAATACTGCCATGACCACAAATGAACTTCTGCATTCTGCACCCAACTTCCTGGACCTGCCTCTGCAGTCCTTGTTTCAAAATAACATATTCCTCATATCTAAGTATTCTTCACATAAAACACTTTAAAAAAAAAGGCCTGTTTCCAAGTTTTTCCTCCCTTTCTCTCCTGAAGGCATTGGCTTTGTTCTGGGTCTCAAGATGACTCTGCAATTACTGCCAACAGTTCCACTCCTGCACTGACTCACTGTTCTTGTACTTACTAAGTCATTTGAGGGAGCCAACTGAGTTAAATGGAAGGGTAGTCATGCTGAAAGGTAGCTGCCTTATCTATGCCTCTGCCTGCCAGGTCCCACTGCTGGCCATTCCTTCAGGATGGCCAAGGAACAGAATGGGAGCAGACCATTAGCCACCATCGAGGAATGTGAAGCCCACCATCAAGGCTCTCTCAATCAGTTCCCCATACCTGCCCAATCCTGTAAATTGGAGTCCCAGATCTCATCAGCTACAGTCTCAACATTCATGGGAAAATAGCATCTGCACTTTGGACTCCTGTCCTTGAGAGCTCATGGAGTTGTCACTCACTCCATGGTGGACTGCAAATTTCTGCATCCCTCACGCATTGCTACACTGATGTCAGAGCTACAATACAATTCTTCACGATCTCTGACATTCATGCAAGATGCTTCACACAGGGCTGCATGAAGAGCTCTGCTCATTAATGAGCTCCCTTCTATAGGTCAATAAGGTAAGAATACCTGGCTCTTGTGACAAAGGAACATGTGAAGCTGATTTCTGCCCTTCTGCAGCCACCTCCATTTGCTCCTCTTCACTTGTGCTATGTGCTTCAACTATGGGCTCCCTCCTGACCCTGACTGTCTGAATTCCATACCCCCACCCCGTCAGATAAATATATCTGAGCAGGTGTCTGTGATATCATGAATGTGTGACATGTCCTCATGAGATGGACAGGCTTTCTGCTAGTTTCTAGTATCAGCTACATCATCTTGGGAGACCCCTATACAAAGAGAAAAGGAACACGCGTTAGCATGGTGCCTGTATGAAATGGCTATCGACAGTGTTCCAACGCAAATACATTATATACCATGCTGCTGTTGTCCAGAATCAGCCTGGGTGTGAATGACTTTGAAGAAGAGGCATGCAATAGTGGACACTAGCTTTCCTTAGTATACACACTCTATCAACTCTACCCCAACTATTAGCGGAAGTGCCTCTTCCTCTCAATTAAATCTTCTCAGGTTGGATCATTGACAGTCCTTGTTGTTTGCATTTGGTTATGGGCGGCCTTTTCTTTTAAAGCCATATAACATGTACAGCTGTCAGGATTTGGAAAAGTGGAGAATGCCACCTCAGCCTACGTCCCATCTTGAATTAATGCATGACAAAAGCAACATGCAAGAACTTAAGGTTTCAGTTTGATTTGAGGCCACAACATAAAAATGTATAGAAGCATTTCTGAGTGCCAGTCACAAAGTTTATGCTGTAGCAAAATGGACATGAAAGTGCAGGTGTGAAAGATTGTAGCAGTTCTTCAATGATTCTTTGCTGATGCTACATTAAAGAGTAGTCATTATGGCATGCATGCTATAGCTATATACTCAATTAGGTTTTTTCAGATAAGATGTTAAACTAAGGACTCATCTGCCTGCCCAGGTGGATGTAAAAGATCCCATAGCACTATTCAAAGAACAGCAGGGAATTCTCAGTGTCCTGGCCAACACTGTTCCACCAGCCAATACCACCAAAAACATATTTTCTGGCCATTCATTCATTTCGTATTTGTGGGACCTTGCCTGCACTCCACAACTGCATTAATTATAAAGTCTTTTTAGTGAGAATGTGATAAAATACTAAGTAAAAGCAAGCTCTCTCTTTCATTTTTAGCAATGGCAAATTCCAGTCTACCTTACCTTGGCACATTACCTCAAAAGTGAGAAGTCGCACAACACCAAGTTATAGTCCAACAGTTTTATTTGAAATCACAAGCTTTCGGAGCAGCGCTCCGAAAGCTTGTGATTTCAAATAAAGCTGTTGGACTATAACCTGGTATTGTGCGACTTCTCACTTTTGTCCACCCCAGTCCAACACCGGCATCTCCGCATCATGGACATTACCTCAAGACAGAGATTTTTTTTTAAACTGCTCTTGTTGACCTATGGATGAGAGACAGTGTTGACAAATTATGCCACCTCCTGTCATGCTTGTTGTAAACTGAAGCACACAAAAGGGTGTCACTCAGCACCAAACAGGGCTATTACCCTGCCCCCAAACACCACTGACTGCACCTCTATGAGGAAAACATCTATGTTTTCTTCTTCAAAGTAGGCAGCACTGTCCATGTTCCCATTGTCATATTTCATTGCTGTCCTTGCAGATTTGCTGCAGTCAAAAAACAGGCTAGCTTGAAGTGGGAGCTGCTATCATTTAAGAGCTCATGTACTCTGGATATCCCACTCTGCTTGCTACCAAATAGTGCTCCCTGTACTTGTGAAAAACGTGCAGAGAGCCTATTCTAATTTTATTCATGAGCTGATTGCTGAATTGGACAAGGGAAGTTGGCCTTCTTCTTGTGCAAAGTCCCACAAGTGGACAGCAATCCCAGCACCTGAGAGCCAGGATTGCAGAATCAGTCCCAAACAAGATTGCTCATAACTTCCATTCCCTTCCTTACTGCAGCACCAGATTAATCTGGCTTTCTACATGCATTGTCAAAAATCTTGTTTTGGAGATCCAGAAACATTCAAACAGATCTCGTCTCTGCTGGTGTTTCTACTGAGGAGACAAACTGAATATAAGACGAGCTTCTCCTCAAGGCTGTCCAAGGATCCTGTTCCAAGAACTGGATGAATGTGGATCTACTGGATGGATTTGCTGGCACCTTCTTGCAGCAAAACAGAAAAGGGATATAAAGATAACCTGTGGGGATATATGTATGACATTAGTGTTGTGCCAATAGATTACGAACCTTGAATTGTTACAGCTGGTCTGTGTTAAGTTTCTTTGTGCTCAGTCCCCTTTGCTCCCTCCTTACTTTTTATATGTGGCTATTCTTGATTCATCAAAGAGTAGTCTCCAACCAACTGTCATCAAGGCCTTTTAATATAAAGATTTTTCTGGCCTTTTGATCTTACTAGATGAGTTAGTTGGTTCTCCTCTGATGGTGACCATTACCTTTTCAGGATCAATTTTGTTCTCTTGATGTCACATTACCTTCTTTTTAAATTGTTGAATCCACTATTTCTGCCTCTCTTTTTGGTTAACTACCTTTGACAAAGGTAATGAGATACTAAATAATGTTAAAGGGGGGGGAAGATAGGGCCTTTTCAAATCAGAAGGCATCCACTTTTGAAGCTACACCTGCTTGGTCATGTTTGTGTTAGGGGTTAATACTGCAGTCTCTCGTTCCACCTATTATAGCACCATGTGCTATTTCAATTTTTTCCCATAGAAATGAGCAAGAGAAAAGTTAACATTTCTTGTGTAATAGATGGCAATTCTTCAAAAGTTCCACTCAAATTTGACAAGTTAATAAATCTAAACTTACATTAATATGTACTCTTCCCTCCACTCCTCTCTTGAAGGCACTGACTCAGGCCGGGCAACATTCTTCCAGTAATTTGCCCAAGCTATTTTAATATGTGAGCCAAAGGTATGAGTGTTGGCAGGTTAATTAATTGCAGGGGCTTCAGGACTGAGCCCAATTTTGTTCTCATTGAACATATATGCACACTTTTCAACAAGAATCAGTGGATAGTGATCATGAGCAAGGACCATGATTATTTTTTCTTTTCCCTAGCCTAAGAACACAGAGATCCATTGTAATAACCCTGCTACAATAAGCAAACTCGACACAAACCAGATAATGAACCATGCACTTATTTTGTAAACATTACATGGTGCATTTACCCACTGAGCCATTGTAGTGCGTGCATCAGTGCATACACAAAACAAACTCTGTCAACCTTATATCCTCTTTTATGCCTTTCAGTCTTATGGCTCTGACATTCAGTGCATCGCCATCCTCAATTCTACCAATGATGACAGAACCTTTAGATGCTTTAGCCCTACCCTCTGGAACTCACTCCCTAAATCCCTCCACCTTCAAAAGTCTTCTAGAAACCCAGCTTTTTAACAGAACTTTTAGTCACCTCTCCTAACTTTCCCACTAATGCTCAGCATCCATTCCTTTTGTTATCTGTGTCTTGGGATTTTTTCTTACATTAGTTGCTATATAAATGCAAATTGTTGTTGCTGCTGTTATAATATATTAAATTTCATGTATTAAAATGAAGTGCACTTCTCTGTTGAGTGATACCACAAAAATGTACATTGCAGGATTTACTTCTGAAATTATTATATTACTACCACTTACAAACTAGATTGCAATTTTGAAATCCCTTAATATTTATATACACTGCTAAGAGTTAGGGTATCTAAGTGATATGAAGCGTGGAAAACAAGCTTACATTTTTATTTGACAATTCCAAAAAGATTATGTAATCTTAGATTATGACAAGCACTGGTTTAACGGCTGGTGGTCAGCAAAACATTTACAAAACAAACTCTAGAATAAAACCCAAAAGTAGACTGTTTTATATCATACCAATAGTGCTAGAAATAAACTTATACGTTCCAAAATAAACGTAATAGGGCTGGAGGCGTTGGCCTAAAATAGACGGGTTAACATAACGAATGTAAACACAAGGTGTTATGATATATTTACAAACCAGAAACATTGGTTTGTGCAGCACGTGAACCGAGTAACCCAGAAATAGGCTTTAAAAAAAACTCCATGTAATGGGCAGCAACAACATCCCCACAGAAAACAGTCTGAACGTATTAATTTCTTACCCATCTTTTCTTTTTGCTTTATAAACATGACCGTAGGTACCACGACCCACTTTGCAACCTTCATATTCAAACAGATCTTCTACTTTCTCTCGCTCCGCTGCTAGTTTCGTTTTAAAATCGTAATCCATCGTTGTCACTCCATAAATACATAAATAATTTATATTTTTTGGAAATAAAATAAACGGGTTCAATCATTTAGTTTAAGCACCGATCATTTCCTCATTTCGTGTTTTGGTCTCTTCCAACAAGTTCACACGGCGACATTTACCGTACGTTTGTTGTGTTGACGTTAGCAGCATACAATGGCGCCCCGCGGGGCATGCTGGTACACGTAGTCCCTCGAGTCACTGCTCCCCGTTTCCTGACGTAGTTGCGCCGTGGGAAAAACTACAACTCCCGTCGTGCACTCCTGCGGACGGTCTGACCGTTTTCGGTATCCAAAAGTGGGGACTGTTAGTCAAGAAGAGAGAGAGAGAGAGGCCGGGGGGGAAATACGTACGAGCGTTTACTATATAACTTTATGGAAGCATTGAACAATTTAAACTGAAAAGTGAGATAAAATAGTAGAATAATTACAACCCCACAAAGATTTTTTAAATCAAAATTTTACTCAAATTCCCGCTTTCTCCCAGTACTGCGGGTAGTCCTGGAAACATTGATTGATAGTAAAACTAGCCAATGGCGTTATGCCTTTTAAAAAAAAATCAAATCGAAGGTCCTGCATTTACTTTAAAAAGAAACAGATTGGGACTTTATTTTTTTTTAATTTGTGCTTTCAAATTGGAAACGTTGTGCGTTGCGAACGTTTTCTCCCCCCCCTCCCTCTCTTCTTCCAAACGGTTTTCTTGCGCTCGAGCCGGCAGAGCGCGCTCGGCATTCTTCTCCGTTGATGACGCCACAGACGTCCCATTGTAGCTGGGAGGGGGGTCGGAGGTTATAAAAGGGAACCGCAGCGCACGGCGCGCCGCTAGTCACAGTATGGCCGGCGATATTAGCTAGCGGTCGCTCAAAGCAATTCTCTGTCAAAAGGGATTGGGCTAAAGGAAAAAAGAAATTAATAATAATTAAAAAAAAATCGGACTGTATAAGAACCCACTAAAACAGAGCAATTGAAACTAACTTATTCTAATTAAGCTTTTACCAGAAAAAACATTTTTAAAAAAAAAAAGTTTTTTTTTTCGTTTCGTGCGATTTGTTTCACGATGGAAAACGGTGCACACTTTTTCGAAGGTACCGAGAAGCTGCTGGAGGTGTGGTTCTCTCGGCAGGATACGTGCAAGGGATCGGGAGACCTCCGGACCATTCCAAGGTAATAAATAGGAGAAACGTTGTGTTTCTATATTTAACAAAAAAAAAGGCGTGCGGATTAATGCGATCGCGGCAATTTGATTTTCATGGGCTTTGTTTCTTTAAATTAAATAAACTGTGTTTAAACCAGACCTCCTCTCCGGCCATAGGGCAGATTAGGCCAAGAGTGCGAGCTGTGGCTCTTCCGAGAAAGAAATGCGCCACAATATTTGAGAGCGCTTTGCAGCAAGCCCGGATCCTCATGCACCTACCCTCCCCACACACACACACCCCTTCTCCCTTCCACCGCCTGGCTTTCTCTGAGGCCTGTAAATGTGTAGGTATTAGAATAAAGTAATTTACTTCAAGCAGTCGAAAGGATCACGGGTATATCTTTATTTCTCCCCCACCCCCCAAAAAAAAGTGACCGAGATCATTGGGCCTGGTGTATATAATTGTTTTTTTAATATGAAGGTATCTTGAGTCGGCAAAGCGGCCACATGGCGGGACTCGGGCTCTTCACCACCCCCATCTTGGGATCCGGGATCTCGCTGTTAAGTTAATGCCAGTGTTAGTTGGGCGCGGTTTTCGGATCTTCATTTACACGCCACTTTAAAAAAAACTATCTCTCTCGCTATATAAACATATGTATTGGTAAGGATGAGCTGTGGTCATGCGCAAGGGGGTTGGGTGGGTTCTTGGTGTACAATCACCTGCCTTCGTGAGCAACAGGTCACCTTAAGCACAACACAAAAAGGGCGAGGAATCCGCCGCCGCGGCTTCTACATCCAGTCTAATTCCTTAGTTGTCTGTCTCTGTTTAAAAATAACGCGCAGAATAATCCTCCCCTCCCCCCTACTCCTGACAGTCCGTGTCAGGTGTGGGGAAAAATGTCCGAATTTAAGTTTCATACTTTAAAAAAAAATATATACAAAATGAATGTTGGATGTTGCACATGACTCAGACTTTTGGCTCAATCAATTACACGTGTGTGCAAGTGTTTTTTTTAATGGGCTCTCAGTAGGAATGGAGAAGTATATTAATCAACTGCACCTAGGAATCGTGCCGTGCCTAGGTTGGGCTAAGTTGAACCTGTTACATTTCCGGCAGTCGGGTGAAATTGAGTTTTTTTGTGGGGTTGAACAACTTTTTGGGGCAGGTCGGAGCTGAGTCTGCGGCGACGCCTTTTCTCGCTCCCAAAGTGACGGTTAATAAGTGTTTGTGTGTAGAATCGCGCTGTCTCCACGTTACAATGCAGGGCGTTTAATCTTTAAACTGACCTCGTTACTAAGTCAGGTTTGGGTGAGTGAAGGGGAGTGGCAGAGGCGCTGGCTTCGTGCGAATTTCTCCTGACAGAATTTTTCAAATTGTGAGCATTTTGGTGTTTCCTTCGAATGACCAACGCGTTAAACGTTTTCTGCTGCTCCCAAATCGGGGCGAGCACAAAATATCCGAACTTTGATGTTAATATTTGCAGTGCGGGGAGGATGTGGCGCCGGAGAGCAGGCCATTTACTGGGAGGACTTGCAGCTTCTTTTTGGCGGGCTCGTCACGTGTGTAGGGCTGAATAGCCACTACCTTTTTTTTCCGCCTGGAGGAACGCCGTTTCCAGACAGTGGAGATGATCTGCCCGATCTCGACATTGTATAGCAACTGGTTTCTCCATTTTTGGGGCAGAGGGGCGGTGGGAAATAAGGCGATCATGCAAGCGCCCTGGTTTTCTCCGTATATCCTACTCTTTTTGTTCCTGGTGTCGTTCGCGGATTGATTCATGGTTTAGCATGACAGTGTAAAATCTCGATTTAAAGCGGTTGCCTCACAGGCTGCACGCGTGAGAGGATAGGAATTGTCGTTTTAACGTCCTCGAGGTGGCCATTTTTAAAATGTGGTTTTTTTTTAAATTAACAACTCCTTTCCCCCGTGCTTGAGTCACGTCCCTTCCCCAGGCGTGGGAACCTCTGCGCGCTCCCACGCATATCCTTATTTTATATATATATAAATAAAAGAGACGCCATTCTGAAAAGGCCGATACTCTACCCAGATGGCTGTCTGTCGATCAACATACTACCGCAGTGCTCAGCTCTTGCAGTCATTCAACAACCATGGATGGCGCCCTCTCGCAGCACCGCGTGTAGTTTGGCTTGCGTTGAGATTTGCTCTTAAACGTGTTGTCACAAATTACTCGCTTCCTGGGGTTTTCATATATTGTAAAGGCAGATATAACATTTGAGTGGGGGGGGGGTAACTGAATGCTTGAAAGACAAGTTGCTCGCAGATTTTAAAATGGACGCAGTGTGTTGAAATTAGAATATAATATGATTCTACTAAAGGCAACATAAAGGTCAGAGTTGCTTTACAAATATGGTATCAGAGTTCACAATGAAGTATGAAAGTATTGATAAGCAAAAAGCCATTTGGTTTAAAGTCACTGGTTCTTCAAGGCTAACTTTTAATGGTTTGCACCTGTATATATAAAAAAAGACATTCAGTGCTTCTGGGCTACATTTGGAGGCTGCTAACAATCCGAGATGAAAGAAATTGCATTTATATAGTATCTTTCACAACCTCAAAAGTACTTCACAGCCAATGCGCTAGTTTTGAAATGTAGTCACTTGTAAGTAATGTAGACAAACATGCCAATTTCTACATAGCAAGGTTCCACAAACAGCAGTGAGATAAATGTTTTTTTGTGATGTTGGGTTGAGGGATAATTGTTGGCCAGGACACTGGGGATGGGAGAGGGAAATCTCCAGCTCTTTTTCAAAAGTGCCCTGAGATCCTTTACGCCACCAAAACAGGCAGATGGGACCTCGGTTTAACATCTTGTCTGAAAGACAAAGGAGCCACACGTGAATTGCAGCTAATTCAGCAGGTCCTATGGGTGACCTTAATGGATAAGTTCCACCATATTACTTTAAATGTTCAAAGCATGTATTTGGGTAGATCCCTGATGGTTCTGGATAAATGCATATTACTGAACCAGAGATCTGACAATGGTTGATGCATTGCATTTGGACCCCAAAGCTGGACTAAGAGGAGGCAAATAATCAGCAATGATTCCTGCAGTGGCTCTAGCCGAAAAATATGCAAGTGTGGGCATTTGGTCTGCTTGAGGTTGCGTGTGGTGCCTCTCATAGTTGGATAGACTATGAACAGACATTTGAGCAAGGTATTGGAAGGATGCTGATGCCTTTGGAACAATGCCCCAGCATGAAACAATGCCTTTCCAAGATGGGAACAAAAAAGGTGAACTTTGGGGGAAATTGGATTTGCGGGGTTTGCTCATGCACCAAGCATTTACCTTAAAATTAGCTGCTGCTTTCCTTGCCAGTGGGCACCACTGCTGCCCTTCACAGATTGTGCAGCGAACTAGTTTGTGACTTCCCCAGAAAATCCCACTGTCCTTGTTGAGCTGTGCTGAGAGAATAGACTTTAAGATCCTCATTAAATCTGCTCACTCTATCTGTTGTCTTCTATAGACATATGATGTATTTGCAGCTTCCGATCTTAACGCTTATTCTTTGCTCCCTCTGTTCCACCATTGGAGGACAGTCATTTGTGGGAGAACGCAATCTATGTTCCAGCTCCCTGCATTTGCAATGATAAAGGGACAATCCCTTGCAAACCTTTTTTTATCCCCAGGTTTTGGAAATGTGAAAAACAGGCCGGAATCTTGTTCTGATATGATTTTATTTAATTTATTGCAAGTTTCTGGGTTTTGCTTTGGTTTATTTAGCAGAGGGGGCAAGTTCTTAAGTTGTACCTTTCTGCTCAAGTGTAGGTAGAATAGAATATTTTAATTTGCATTGTTCCAGGTAAAGTGTAACATTAGTTAGATGGATGCTAAAGGTCCCTCTGCTTGCAGAACACTAACTAAACAGATGTAACATCTAGTTCCAGCAACTGTTGTAGGGTACATATAATCACCAGATAGAAGTTCTAACAATTGCCAAAATATACTTTTGGTAAACTAATGTTCAGTCATGGTATGCAGTGGAGCTCAATGACTGCTATAGGAATCTTTTTCAGTTCTGAGGAAAGTGGAAAAAATGGCAGGAGCTGTGTATATTCAGGCATACTGTATGTACAAAAAGGGGTGGGGAAAAAACCATCAAACCCCCTCCCCATCTAGTCAATATTGCAACCTTCCTTGCACAAAAATCTGGGCTGACGCTCCAGTGCAGTACTGAGGGGACAGCTGCAGTATCGGAGGTGCCGTCTTTCAGCTGAGACGGTAAAACTGAGGCCCTATCTGTGCTCTCGGGTGGACATAAAAGATCCCATGGCACTATTTTGAAGAGGAGCAGGGGTGTTATTCCCGGTGTCCTGGCCAATATTTATCCCTCAATCAGCATCACTAAAAACAGATTATCTGGTCATTGTCATATTGCTGTTTGTGGGAGCTTGCTGTGTGCAAATTGGCTGCTGCGTTTCCTATATTAAAACAGTGACTGCACTTCAAAAGTACTTCATTGGCTGTAAAGCACTTTGGGATGTCCTGAGGTTGTGAAAGGCACGATATAAATGCAAGTCTTTTTTTAACATCGTTCACCCACCCTTTAACAAGGGAAAAACAAACAACCTGTGGCTAATTGAGGAAGAACTCAGTTCCTCTGGACTCCCTAAGATAATTATGCAAGTTCCACGTGATCAGTAGTTAATAATTCCACATAATCACAGCTACCTAGCAACTTGCTTCTGATCACTGGAAAAGTTAGCTTCTCCCAAACATACCATGTTCCCTTTTAATGAACTATGAAGACTCTTCATTCACCACGTCTTTGTTCGAGAGGGCAGTGTCTGCAAATAAAAATACTTGCTGGCTAATTCTGCCGACAGATTTTGTAGACATGACCTCTAGTCTCACCAGCCCTCTCTTTCACATAACCTAGCTCACCAGATGATTCATAGAAACATAGAAAATAGGTGCAGGAGTAGACCATTCGGTCCTTCGAGCCTGCACCGCCATTCAATGCGTTCATGGCTGAACATGCTACCTCAGTACCCCATTCCTGCTTTCTCGCCATACCCCTTGATCCCCCTAGTTGTGAGTATTATATCTAACTCCCTTTTGAATATATTTAGCGAACTGGCATTAACAACCTTCTGTGGTAGAGAATTCCACAGATTCACCACTCTCTGGGTGAAGAAGTTCCTCCTCATCTCCATCTTAAATGGCTTCCCCTTTATCCTTAGACTGTGACCCCTGGTTTTAGTTTTCCCTAACATTGGAAACATTCTGCCCGCATCTAATTTGTCTAAACCAGTCAGGATTTTAAACGTCTCTATGATCCCCCCTCATTCTTCTGAACTCCAGAGGATACAAGTTCAGTTGATCCAGTCTTTCTTGATATGTCAGTCTGGCCATCCCAGGAATCAATCTAGTGAACCTTCGTTGCACTCCCTCAATAGCAAGAATGTCCTTCCTCAAGTTAGGAGACCAAAACTGCACACAATACATTCATTCCTTTTTCATTTAGGGGAGGGGGAATCTCAATTACAGTGCATCCTGCGTTTCTACAAAATAACAGAAAATAACTTTTGGCCTCTGTCCTAAAAGCTGTAACAATTCATATAATTCTGGTTGTCGTCCTTGTATCTTCTCTGGATCCTCTATATCTCATGCAAGAATCTAAGTATAATACTCTTAGTTTTGTACTCAACTGGTGTTAGTACAAACTAAATCCCCATTTGCTTTCTTTGCTTGTTAAAGTTGCACACGCAGTGTAATGTGCTGTTACCCCCAGATTCCTTACCTGCAAGGTATAAACCTAACCTGCGTTTCCCAACCCCAAATGCATGACACTGCACTTGTTCATATTAAATGCTATCTGCCACATATGGGTCCATTCACCTAACTTACTTAAATCAGCCTGCAACTTGATTTGGTCTTAATTACTCGCCCCCATTTTGCTTTTTTTGAAATAGTGCTATGCAATCTTTTCCACCCACCTAAACAGGCTCTGCTTGTTGTCTCATCTAAAATGACATTTCCAAGAATGTACTGCACTGAAGTGCTAACATAGATTTTTGTACTCCATTCCTCAAGTGATTTGGGAGCGTGCTACCACTGAAATGGCTGGAGTTTTATGCTGCTTTCTCCAAAAAGGTGTCCTCTTTTATTTTTAATCCATGATGTGGAGATGCCGGCGTTGGACTGGGGTGGACAAAAATGAGAAGTCGCACAACACCAGGTTATAGTCCAACAGATTTATTTAATTTTACAAGCTTTCGGAGCAGTTCACTCCTTCGTCAGGTAAGTTTAGCAGTGAGAGAATCTCCCAGAATTCACAATTTAAACACAGACAAAATATATTCAAATCTTTCCCTACATCAAAGAGCATAGCCAAGACAATGAGATGTGTCCCAGGGGGTCCAACGTGTCAAACCCAGGGGCATTCAGCCTCGGATATGCGGGTAAGCGTTCTCCAAGGCGGCCTTCGAGATACACGACAGCGCAAAATCATAGAGCAGAAACTGATAGCCAAGTTCCGCACTCATGAGGATGGCCTCAATCGTGATATCGGGTTCATGTCACGATACAGAACGTGACTTGACATCATGGCCAGTCTTCCCAGGTGTTTTTTTTTTTAAAAAGGCTAACACAAGAACCTACACAGATTGACAGGATATGCAGCCAGCAGGTGGTTTGACACGTTGGACCCCCTGGGACACATCTCATTGTCTTGGCTATGCTCTTTGATGTAGGGAAAGATTTGAATATATTTTGTCTGTTTAAGTTGTGAATTCTGGGAGATTCTCTCACTGCTAAACTTACCTGACGAAGGAGCGAACTGCTCCGAAAGCTTGTAAAATTAAATAAATCTGTTGGACTATAACCTGGTGTTGTGCGACTTCTCATTTTTAATCCAGACAGTTGTTACGTCTGGCATTTTGTTTTGGATAGCGGGAATAACTCCGGTCCTGTACATATTTTGCATTCTTAAAATGGTGGTCTCTGCTGACTTTTGTAACATTGGTGTAAGGGATAATAGTGAATGTTGCTGATATTTCTCCTTTGGCATTTACATTTCAAATCGCGGTATCGTGTTTAATTGCAACAGTTTAGCAGAGTAAATTTGTGTATCTTATACTTTTTTTATCCCTTGAATGGAACCCATTGTAGTGAACTGCTATTTGAATTTATAAGCAAAAGGCTGCGATCACTGATTTATCTAGATGTTACTAAATACAAATGAGTTGGACTGAAAGACTATTTTTGTTCAAAGTTAATCATTGCAGTAATTGGCAGTAATCTAACAAAAGCTTTTGTAGTTGGCCAAAATGGCTTGTTTACTTGGCACCATTATTAGTGGTGTAGGAGTGCAAAACTCATGGTACAATTCCACTCATAGGCTTACTTTACAAAAGTCACCCTAGAGTTGAAATTGTAAAACATTCAAGTTTTTTGATCCTATGGACCAGTGGATATTGCTAGAAGTGTATTTCAGCGTTATCGGGGAACACACTCCAAGTGTTCGTCAAACACGTCATTTCTGTTGGGAAGATTTTTGAATTTGTGATCTTTTACTTCTGGACTCTTATTTTATGCAGTGTACCCAGTGGGCTCCTCAGAATGGGGAACTGGATGTGGACTATCTGGTTGCATACAAAATGAAAAAAAGATAAAACCTGTCCTGCTCCGAACATCTTAAAAACCACCAATGGGAACTTATTTGCGTTATAGTAAAGATGGAGTTGTAAGCTTTAAAAACCAACATTGATATGACATTGTGGAATTGCTTCGATCTCCATATTGGTTAAACCCCGAGGTACGGAGAAGGCAAGAAATGGTACTAACAGAAAAGTTGTAATGCATAAAATAATAGACTTGATTACGAACAATTTTCTACACCCAGTTGGTTTCTACCTGAGAATATTAAAAGCAATATGAATGAAATTGAGATATTCATCTTCCAAGTTCTTTGGGTTCAGATATAGTACCAGAGGAATGGAAGGTAGCAAGAGTTACAAAAAAGTAGGCAGGGACAAGCCAAGTTACTACAGGCCAATGAGTAGTGGTGAAAATTGCAAGAATCCACTATCAGGAGTAAACTTGGTGATAGGAGGCAGAGTTGGGATGAAGGGGATATCGGCAGAGTGCTGGCCGGTAACAAATTGGTGCTGAGGCCCCATTTTTATCTTTGTGGCTTTGGGAATAGAAGAAAATATCCATGTTTACAGGTGGTACTGAGCTAGGAGGTACTTAGAATGGTGAAGTAAAGTTGATAATTGTATTAAAAATGATCAATATAGCAGATGCAGTAGGGTACAATTACACTTGGATGGAAGAATGGCCAGTCGATGTGATCTAAAAGTTAAAGCGCATGGGGTGGTGGGTTGGTGTTGATGGCCAGCTTCTGGTCACAAAGTTTCAAAAAGGCAAATGAGATGATGGGCAATACAGAATATAAAACCAAGAAAGTGTTGCTGCAGTTATCCAGAGGAATTGTCTGACCTCGTTGGAGTGCTGTTTAGTTTTGAGCACCCCTCTCTCAGCCGTCAGAAAATGTAAAGTCTACCATCAACAAAACATGATAATTAGAGCTTTTCTCTTTTATCTTCAACGCTATTTGAACTCATATGGGGGGAAAACAATCAAAATTATTGAGGGAGAAACATTATTTGGCTAGCTAAATGTTATTGATGCATCCTGGTAAATTGTGATCACTACATATGCTCAAACTGCAGGATCTGTGTTCAGTTCCTAAGTCACGCAGCTCTACACAATATCAACTCTTAAGTCCAGGGTTTTGGGAGAGACTGAAACCTTCAGGTTTAAACTTTGTTATTTTTTAATTCATTCTCAGGATATGAGCGTCACTGGCAAGGAAGGCATTTATTGCCCATCCTTAGTTGCCCTTCAGAAGGTGGTGGTGGGCCGTTGAACCACTACAGTCCCTGTGATGAAGGTGCTCCCACAATGCTGTTGGGTTAAAAGACATGACTATTCAGTGGGGGGGGGGGGGAAATCAGCAAAATGATTTTTTTGGGCCATCAAAGGATAGAATTTCTTCAGGGGTTCTCCTAATCTTCCGGTCTAACTTCAGAAGATTCATAGCTCATTCTCTGCAGTTTTTGCCAGTTATGAACAAGAGAGCCCCCATGGAAATTACTGGTGCAGAAATGCAAGTTACAAAAAAATTGCTGGCAATTTTTTTTCTAGAATCATTTTGATTAACAAAGTGTGATGATATGTTGACCTGTTGATGTGTGGTTTTTTCTTTGTGATGTGTTGAATTACAAGTTTTCCATTATAAAAGCATGACCTGGGGAATTAGGTTAATGTGTACAGGAAGTGCACATCATGTGCGAGACTTTTAATTGTGTTTATGGATGTATGTAGACTTCACTGAGGCATCTTCAGTTTTCCTCCATCTGTAGAAATTGTTTCATCTCTTCATAGCAAAAAGTCTCTTCTGCAATTCAAAATACAATTTGGTTGTTTTTCAGTTCTTGAAATTTTTTTACCATTGAGGAGAAAATATAGTTTTTCCTCTCCTGGAGGCACTAACTTCTTTTGTAGTTCATTGGATGCTGATAGTCCTATGACTATGCTATTTTTCATACAAGATGGTGGGTGAAGACAGGCAGTTCAACCAGAGTGTGCGTCACTGCCAAGCTCAGTCCCAGTCTGTCTTTCAGCATGTCACTGGAAGACTAATTTTCCCCAGCCTTGGTGTTGCATGCTTAGGGTATTTTCTTGGGTACATAGATATGATTAAGATCTAACTATGCAATGGCATAACCTAGTCGTGTGATCTGAACTTTTTGTGTCTTTCACATGCACTTAAGTCTTTAAAGGTGGACTGAAACACCTGGCGAGATGATGCCAGATACTATTTCACAGATAGCAAGTGAAACTAGAGGAGCAGTCAAAAGGATTCCACTTCACTCAATGTCACTTCTCTCTCTGCAGGGATTCACCAGCAGGTGTCTCGACCAAACTGACTACCCCCTCTCCCAGATGTATTCTCTGCAGATACCCTATGCTGTTCCCAAATGAATAGATTGGTCTTCGCAGTGGACGTGAATTTGTTTGGTCACCTGAAACAAGATGACTAATGGCTTAACATCTCTGGTCATCCTGGCTCCTCTAGTTTTAATGTAGACTCTCCAATGCTTGTGGCCTTTCTTAAAACTTTGCAAATTCATTTTGTTCCAAAACACAACCCTTAAACATAACTCAATCCTTTCCATAAAGAGAAAACAATCAAAAAACATGAAACCGGACATTGGGACAGGCCGATTGCACTCCTAGCTCCTTACTGCAGAAGCTTTTTGAAGTTTATTATGTGATGATGCCATCTCTGCTTTTGACTGATGTCCATTTATCATGCATTTCTATCCTAGCCTACAGGGCTCTTAGAGATAGATGTTGCTGAACATATCGTGAATGTTGGCTACTCCCAGCTTTAGCATCTGTATTGAACACCTCTGATAATTTCCAGCCACTTGTCAGTTGTCTACCAGTATGGCACAGCAATTCAATCTGTGACTTTTTTGTTTAAAGTCCAGCAGAGGAACTTGTGATCGTCTCAGTTGCTGAAAAGCCATTCTGTTAGCAGCAGAGCTCATTCTGATGGGATCTTAAATGTCAAAGACAAATGCATATTAAGTTTCAAGTTGGGGACAAAATCAAGTTTAGGTTATGACTGCTATCAGAAGTACAGGAAACTCTTTATTAACCGGCACCCAAATATCCGGAAATCTCTCTTAACTGGCAAAATTCTTGAGTAGGTAACCGGGGTTTTCCTTCATCTCTCGTTTAAAATTAACTTTTTAAAAAACCCCGAGGCGTTTGCCTTGTATCGGAGCGTGTAGATTGGATGGGGAATGTGCAGCCCGGGTAGGCAGCGGGCACGACAGATGGTCAGCTGGCGGTCCCCGGGGAGACGGAGCTCCGAATGCAGGCGCATGTCAATGTGTACGGGGCTCTCGTATGTTGGGAGATATAACTCTCCATTATCCGGACTTCTTGATTAACCGGCACCACGCCGGTCCCGTCTGTGCCGGTTAATAAAGAGTTTCCTGAGACACCAACCAAGCACCAATATCTGTTTATTCATAAGGCTGGGGAATGAGTGTTGGGATCCTATGGATTTTATAATCTATAACTCCAGTCATGAAACTCTGGTCTGAGCTCAGCCAAAAGGCGATGAAATCCCATAGTGACAGAACCATCTTTTCCTTAGGAGGTACCTAATGTTACCAGTGCATAATGTGTCCTGCAATCCAGCTCCCATTGAGGTGCCCATCCATTTCCCCACAGAAACGGATGATTTAGAAAATATCTGTCCCTGTCTGTGGAGTTAACTTGTTAACTGTCTATCTCGCATGCGAGTGACTTGTTGACCAAAGACTCCTATGTGGGCAAATATCTAACGCTTTACATCTACTGTTTTAAATCTGTCTCAATCTATGGTGGAATTGATCACCATTTTCACAGGTGCTGACATTGGCATGTTCTCAACAGTAAACTCGGGTATTGATTTGGTTTCAGCTGAAATTATTTTGTTTGAATTAGCTCAGGTGTTTGGATATGAAGGAGAGGATAATGACCACCCACTCCAATGTGTGTGTTCAGATTCTGGCCATATTACCTTTTGATTATTACTTCATTGGTTTTAGCATGGTCTCATTTTTCAGAGCTCTGAATCTAGTACAAACTCCAGTTATCAACTTGTTGAATATATGTACTACACACGCTTCCCAGTTTATCTCCCATGTCTGTGGGCTTCTACAAGATCAGTATGAGAGCTTGGTTCAGTGTGTACTAGTCTTGCTTGGTTATGATTCCATGACTACTGAGGACCCTATCTTTATAAATCATGTGGGTGATTTTCTGTAATGGTTTTCTACGAACTATACAGGGAGAACTCCCCAAAAAATTTAGAAAGTTAAATCGGGGGGGTTACAGGGCACTCCACAAATGCAAAAGACTTGCTGTCAGACTCATTTAGTAAGTTTATTCCTGAGTAAGTTCTTCAAATAAGAGCTTTAACAGTCTAGGCTGTGATGCAGGGTAGTGTTGAAATTATTACAAAAGAAGCCTAATACTGCAGCATTATTATGGACATCCTTGACCAATACTAGATCTAAGGATTGATTCGGTCTGTGCTGAGTTGGTAGATTTTTACCAACTTGTGGTAGGGTACATCAGTATTAAGGTTGTTGGAAAGCATTTAATAATGGTACCCCCTGAGATAACACTTCTCTCTTGGGAAAACTAACTTGTACTGTGAAGATGTTCTTTTAACTTGAATATTATGAATGCGTGCTTGGCTTGAATTGATTTATTTTGATTCTAAGCAGGTGAGCAAAATATTGAAGAAAAATCTTTCTAATTTGCTCCATTCATTACCATTAACCATGATTCTTACCGAATGCAGTTAAAACCGCCAGAGAAATTGCCTTTGTATTAGTAGTATAAAATAGTTCTTTCATGTATTGGCAGTCATTCAATTCTCCATTTCTAATAAGAACATCTTTTTACTTCATGCCAAAGATTTAATTTATCATTGCATAAATGGAAGATGACTAGCTGCTTAAACAGTTTAATGTGCAGAATTCTTGGAAGAAATTGTTGCCTTTTTACGGTCCAAATAAATTTAGATTCCTGGAACTATTCAAATTGTGTTTTATTTAGTAAGAACACGGAATTGGATATTCTTGGACATGGTGACAGGAAGAAAATACAACTGTTTATACCCCATTTAGAGTACCATGTTCAGTTCTGGGCATCGCACCTCAAGAAAGATATATTGGCCTTGGCGGGGGTGCAGTGCATTTACCTGGCTAAAAGGGTTAAATTAAGAGGACCGGTTGCATAAACTAGACTTGTATTCCCTTGTGTATAGAAGGTTAAGGGGTGATCAAATTGAGGTGTTTAAGATAATTAAAGGAGTGGATAGGATAGATAGAGAAACTATTTCTTCTGGTGGAGTCCAGAACAAGGGGGCATAACCTTAAAATTAGAGCTAGGCTGTTGGGGTGATGTCAGGAAGCACTTCACACAAAGGTTAATGGAAGTCTGTAACTCTTTCCCCAAAAAGCTGTTGGGAGGCTAGGTCAATTGAAAATGTCAAAATTGAGAGTTTTTTGTTATGCAAGGGTTACGGAACCAAGGCGGTTAGGTGGAGTTAAGATGCAGATCGGCCATGATCTAATTGAATGGTGGAACGGGTTCGTTGGGCTGAATGGCCTACTCCTGTTCCTGTGTTTAATGCTACACATTTTTGAACACTATATAGCAAGTGCTTTCCTTGTCTGATTGCTGAGTCCTGATTAATAGAAATGTTCTCTTTTATTTCCATGAAATAAGACATGCTTCTTGGTAGTGTGGGGTTTCTGTTGGTATGAATCCAGAAAGTATTTGACTTTGGATTAGATGAGTAAATTTATTTTCCTGCCAATCAAGGTTTCTAATTACAGGAAACTCTTTATTAACCGGCACCCAAATATCCGGAAATCTCTCTTAACCGGCAAAATTCTTGAGTAGGTAACCGGGGTTTTCCTTCATCTCTCGTTTAAGATTAACTTTAAAAAAAAACCCGAGGCGTTTGCCTTGTATCGGAGCGTGTAGATTGGGAGGGGAATAAAGGGCTTGAGCCGCTGCCATGTCCCAGTTTGTCGGTCTGTGCTGGTAGAATCTGCGCAAACGACAGATGGTCAGCTGGCAGTCCCTGTGGAGACGGAGCTCCGAATGCAGGCGCATGTCAATGTGTACGGGGCTCTCGTACGTTGGTAGATATAACTCTCCGTTATCCGGACTTTTTGATAAACCGGCACCACGCCGGTCCCGGTTAATAGAGGTTCCTGTACTTCATTAGAACACTGGAAATGGTATTGGATGCTTGACAGCCTATTCTTGGGATAATGTCCTCCATTAAACAGAACATCTATCATCATAACATACCTACTAGCTTTATCCCTATTAGCTTTATCAGAACATTGTTGAGTGTAGATAGTCATCAAATAACAAATACTTTTTATCCCATGATAAATAGGGGACACTCTAGCAATAAGGCCTAGAAGGTATTTACTGACATGCTCTAGGCCTGTCCACAACTGGATGTCTTCAACTAACCAAGCCAGTGAGGGGCACTTGTTATACAGTGCATGAAGAATTGTCAATGAAATATAAGCTGCACAAGTTTGGATCTACAAAATGTTAATTTTGCCATGAAAGTACTAAATATGCATGATACAAAAATCATATTAGAATGAATTACAAATTAGAATGCAGGCATTGCTTGCACATGACCTGTGGTTGTGTAGGTCTTGATGAAATCTTAACTTTACATGTACAAATAGGCAGGCTGGAAGTCAATAACTCCTCGCCTTTGGTTGGTTTGACAACAACAGTCACCTTTTCTACTTTAAAAAAAAAAAATCCATAATTCCTGCAACAAATTTGTACTGGTTGCCTGAATAACTGCTCATATTTAGAATACTTAGTTGTGGAGACACAACTAAGGATAGTTGGAACACCAAAAAAAAAAAAAATAGGTTGCAAATTACTTATACTGTATTAATTCTTTAGGTTTTACAAACGTAGTGAATTTTATTTTAAACTAAAACCAGAATTGCAATGCTTATAATCTTTTGGAATGGAACATTTCTGGGGGAGCCATCAGAGTGCTTGAGACACTGCCATTGATGCACATTTGCCTTGCTCCAGATGGGCAGAAATGACATTGCAGACCCTAGTTTCAAAACCAATACTTTTTAAGTTACATGAATAACTTTTAGAGGATTTGTTGTCGTCAAATTCCCCTGGTGTTTTCCCAGATGAAATTGATGTGTAGACAGGGAGCATCGACAAACCAGTGACCAGGTTCGTAGACAGTAGTGGAGGATGAATGACTCCAGGAGCTGTTCAAGGGGCACCATATCAATAAGAACACTGCTGGAGGTTGTCCCGTAGAAAATAGAGCCAAGGATGCCTCCTCCAAGTCAGAAGTCATTCTGAAATCATCATAAATATAGGCAGAAAGCAATGAAAAACCCACCAAATGCTGGAAACACTTGGCAGGTCAGTTAGCATCTGGAACAGACATGTTAATCTTGCGTGTGAACCCGATTCAGTGTGGTACAGACAAGTTCACATTGCAGTTTCACGCGGGTAAGCACACTCGTTCCCTATTTGTGTATTTTTAGAATGCAGAAAGATTATTTGCAGCTTCAAGCAGAAGGAATGATGGATCTTATTTTTCTTTGGAAGAATGCTGGAGTGGTTAATACAAAAAAAAATCCTGCTCTTATGCTGAGTTAGCTAATTCCAGCTGGGTGGTAGTAGGGGTACTATAATTACTCACAGCACACCATAGGCTAGGGAGATGAAAAATCATTCAAAGTTCCTACTCATAATTGCATCCCTGCTGCCACTCTAGTAAATCTCTTCTGCACCCTCTCTGAGGCCTTGACATCCTTCCAAAAGTGTGGTGCCCAGAATTGGCCACAGTACTCAGATGGGACTTCACCAGTGTCTTTTAAAGGTTTAGCATAACTTCCTTGCCTTTGTGCTCTCTGCCTCTCTTTATAAAGCCAATAGATCCTGTATGCCTTTTTAAACAGCCTTCTCAACTTGTCCTGCCACCTTCAGACTTGTGTACATAAACCCCCAGGTCTCGTGTTCCTGCACCCCCTTTAAAGTTGTACCATTTAGTTTATATTGCCTCTCCTCATTCTTCCTACCAAAATGTATCACTTCACACTGTGTGCCCCCATTTCACCAGTCTGTCTGTATCCTCCTGGAGTCTGTTACTAGCCTCACTGTTTACTACATTTTGAAGTTTTGTATTCTGCAAACTTTGAAAATATGCCCTGTATACCCAAGTCTAGGTCATTAATGTATATCAAAAAGAGCAGTGGTTCTGTCACTGACCTCTGGGGGACTCCCTGCACACTTCCCTCCAGTCTGAAAAACAACCACTCACCACTACTCTCTGCTTTCAGTCCCTTAGCCAATTACATAACCATGCAGCCACTGCCTCTTTAATACCATGGGCTCCAATTTTGCTAACAAATCTATTAATGTACTTTATGAAATTCCTTTTGAAAGTTCATATACACATCATCCGAACTACCCTCCTCAACCCTCCGTTACTTCATCAAAGAACTCAAGATATTCAAACACGATTTGCCTTTAAGAAATTAGTGCTGGCTTTCATTTATTATGATGCGGAGATGCCGGTGTTGGACTGGGGTGGACAAAATTGAGAGGTCGCACAACACCAGGTTATAGTCCAACAGTTTTATTTGAAATCACAAGCTTTCGGAGCTATCGATCGCCCCCTTCCTCAGGTGAAGTAGTAAAGAAAATACAGACTCGACAAAGCATATATAGATAGAGAACAATGCATGTGTACCTTACAATTGCAGACAACTAAATTAAATCATCCTGACTATCTGCCGAGGTGTGATAAAGTTAATCAGGTCAGCCAGGAAGGTACCACATCAAAGACATAGCAAGATACAACTCCACCTCATTGTCTCAGTTGTATCTTGCTATGTCTTTGATGTGGTACCTTCCTGGCTGACCTGATTAACTTTATCACACCTCGGCAGATAGTCAGGATGATTTAATTTAGTTGTCTGCAATTGTAAGGTACACATGCATTGTTCTCTATCTATATATGCTTTGTCGAGTCTGTATTTCTTTACTACTTCACCTGAGGAAGGGGCGATCGATAGCTCCGAAAGCTTGTGATTTCAAATAAAACTGTTGGACTATAACCTGGTGTTGTGCGACCTCTCAATTTCATTTATTACCCATAGTACCAATTAATTTAGTCCTGAATTATTGTCTCCCCCAACACTGACGTTGGGCTGACTGGCCTGTAGTTGCCGGGTTTATCCCTCTCCCTTTTCTGAACAAGTGTGTAACATTTTCAATCCTCCAGTCCTCTGGCACCACTCCATATCTAAGGAAGATTGTGGCCAGAACCTCTGCAATTTTTACCCTTGCTTCCCTCAGCAACCTAGGATGCATCCCGTCTGGACCGGGTGACTTTTCTACTTTGAGCGCTGCCAACCTTTTAAATACCTCCTCTATCTGTTTTTATCCTATTCAATTTCTCTACTACCTCCTTTACTGTGACATTGGCAGCATCCTCTTTAGTGAAGACCGTGCAAAGTACTCATTTAGTATCTCACCCATACCCTTTGCCTCCCAAGAATTCTCTTTTAGTCCCTAATCGGCCCCACCCATCCTTTGACTACCCTTTTACTATTTATATGTAAATATTGGAGAGATCTATGGAATGCATTTGTTAAATTGAAACTGACCATCAGTCAGATGCTATTGATTGAGAAACTAAACCCTGTTACTAGACCAGTCCATTTGAAGATCTTGTGTACTTTGTTCTATTTCTGTTAAATAGTCTAAATCCTGAAGTACTAAAAGAAAAAACACTTGCGGCGTAAACCAAGTAGTACAAGTCACTGACTAGGGTAGTAGTATGCATATGACAGATAATCAGAACATTTACAATGTCCTCCCTATGACTTTTGCCCTGGTGTCTAGTCAAACTACTTCAATGTGCTGCATTACCGTTTTAAGATGGTCTGTTGTGAAAAGCTTGAAGCATATTAAAATGCTTAATTTGGAGTATATCACATTTTGGTAGGTTATGTGAAATGTATTGGGCATGTGTAATTTGTGTAATACAAGGATTATCAATTTGGAATCTTTTTCCAAGACTAATGAAAAATTTTTTTCTAGGTTTGAGTGGGACAAGCTATTGGAAAATGTGCATTGTTTGATCATAAGTGTGACAAAGACAGACAGGCAGGAAGCCTATATACTCAGGTATTTGAATATTTGATATTTTATACAAACCTGTTTAGAATTGGATAGGATATATGTTGGATCATTGAAAAGAGATTTTTGTGGAGATAGAGCAATGTTTAGGATGTGAAACACAAGTGAGGAAAAAAAATTCAAGGACTGGTAGTCAGTATAATTTTAATACCTTAAGCCTTCAATACTGACCATGGTAAATGTATCCATTTCTAAAATTAAGCAGCTTAAATGGTTATGTTGCCTGTCATAGATGGGTGTATTATGAAACTGAGGTATTGTCTGAATAGTTAAAATACTAAGAATGGGGAAAAATTGGCACAAGTATCAGGTTATTTAGTGCATCATAACTATTTGAATCTGAAAATTAGGAAGCATGAGATCAGATCACTAATTGGGGAAATATAAATAATCTGGTTGCATTTTAAAATTTTAAGAATAGAAGAAGAAAATGAATGAAAACAACTTGGAGATATCAACAAGTTTGTAGTTACTCTGCAATTGGTAATTGTTTGTTAAACTTGGATCATTCGGTGATTTCAATTGGGTGTGCTTCCTGGGGTTTCAGGACAGTATTGGGAGTATTTTATCTATGTAATAGCTGACTAACAAAAGTGTTTGACTCGTCCTAAATGTGTAATATAACTGAATTGTAAGATTTTTGGATGTGTGGACTTCATCTGAGAAGTGCTCTTCTTTGATCCCTTGGTTTTTATCCCTTCATTTTGTGCATTCAAAATATTGAAATTGAGGCGTGAGCATTTCTTTTACAAAAGAAAGTTGACGGTCTCGATGCTTCGGCACAACATGAAGCCCACTAATTTAGCTTGACACGGCATAAACTAACTAGTATGGTGTTAAGTCGAATTTAAAATGTGTTCCTGGCGTTGCAGTCTCTTGGACCTCCTGGGTACTTCATAAGTTTAAACAAAGCTTATTTAATAGTGAGTTTGGGTACTTGGAAGAAAATTTCCCATTTGAGTGCCAAGCTCCACTCTTGTAAGCACACACTCCCCTGGCTGCAAGAGTCTTGATTTGCAGTCGGGCAGTATAAACAAGCTGAGCTCAGTAGCTGCAGTTTAGCTGCAGCCTTATTTAATTAGTTCATGGGTTAATAACTAAAAATAGGTGAAGCTTAATGCAGCACTTTAAAAGCTGCTTTCTGGTCCAGACTAACCTTGGTTTATTGTCCAGCATTGCTGTGTAATCACTTGGCTGACAACTGGATTATTCCCCAAGTGTGCTGGTCAGCATGTCGCCTCTGCCAATATATAACACATTTTTGTACCGTGAGTAGTGTAAGCGGAGTGTTGAGTGTGGCATTTTTGGAAAGTAGGGTGAAAATCGGACGCACAAGAGGCCAGAATTGGAAGAGTTCAGAGAACTCTGAGCGTTGTCGGGCTGGAGGAGGTTACAGAGATAATACAAGGATCAACACTTTTTGGTCATAGAATCCCTGGGATGTAGAGAGAAAAAAATCAACTAAAGATTCCTGTTCTTGACCTCCTATGCAGTGACCACTCTGGAAAATACTTGTGTGGTCATTAGGCCATGACTGGGTCAAACTCAGCTGTGATGCCTGCCCTATATAGTCAAACAAAAACAAAATGTTAAACAATCAACAAATCAGAAGCATCTATAAGGATTGGAAAGTGTCGCAGTAAACAACTACTACTCTAGGTGTGGCCACTTGGGTGAGGTACTGTAGGAGCTGCAAGCGTCTGCATTTTTATCAGTGATTATTTGTACGAACATTTTTGGGGGGCCGAACTTGTGCAGGGGGAGAAGGTCAGAAACTGGGGGGGGGGGGTCAGGAACTCGGTGTGGGAGGAGGACGCCAGAAACTTTTCGGCAGGGAGGGGAGAGAGGAGGCCAGGAACTTGGGCGAGGGGTGGGAGAAGGTCTTAACCCACGAGGGTTCAGAGTTTGGGAAAAGTTGGTATATCAGCTGTGCTTGAAGCTAAATCCTTCCCCGTAATCAACACCCACAAGAATTGTTTGTGTTAACTACTGGTGATAACCTATAGTTTCCACTATTGCAGAGCAACAGGATCTGTTGGGGACAGTAATGTAGATTTAAAGCATTTCTTTCCAACCAGTTCTGTGTTGGGGCAGAAGAGAAACTTCCAGCTTGTGTTGCTACAGGTGGAGAATTGAGTATAGGTCTGGCTACTCTTGGCAATAGTCCAGTATAACACTCGGACTTGATGATAATAGAGATAATGAGCAATATCCTGTAGCTTGGACCATGTAATCACTTACAGTAATGTCAGTTTTTTCTGGTTCTACACCAAAATTATTTTAGTGCCATGTCACCACATCCTGTTAACAGCAGGAAACTAGTTCCAGTATTGATCCATGCAGACTGAATCGGGTGGTTGACTTTGATACAACTCCTCGAATCAACTTTGGCCAAGAACACTCCCATCTCTGCCATGCCAGCAAATACCACAACAAATTGGTAATCAAGTATCTTCCCTCCATGCTCAAACTCATGAAGTGTACCATGCTATATTACTACTCTTATGTGCAACAGCAGCAGCCAACACAGTTCTGAATGTATATTCCAATCTCCAATAGAAATTACTGCTTCATTGTGTAAGCTGCAACTGGAGGTCTCAAAAGAATCTTTATACAAATTTTGATATGATGGGATAAATGTTTTAATCCTTAACTATTTTACAGTGAGAGTAGCATGTTTGTCTCCAAGAGACGTTTCATTTTGAAGACATGTGGTACCACCCTCTTACTGCAAGCACTGGAGCCCCTGTTGGAACTTGCTCGTGAGTACTGCGGCTTTGATTCCATTCAGGTAACTTTCAACTTTCTGTGGTGTATGTAGATCTTGCAACTATGCCATATTTACATTGGATATAATTAGCAAGTGAATTATTCCAAGTTAGGGTAGTGTTTACAAGTAGATCTGGGAAATGCAAATTATTGGTAATGATTGTTTGCATGGACAGGAAGAAAACAATGTGAATATCATAGAATGGTTACTGCACAGAAGGCGGCCATTTGGCCTGTCAAGTCCATGCCAGCTCTCTGCAAGAACACTTCAGCTAGTCCCACTCCCCCTGCCCTTTCCCTGTAGCCCTGCAAAAAAAATAAAAAAAATTCCACCAGGTACTTATCCAATTCCCTTTTGAAAGCCACCATTGAATCTGCCTCCACCACCCCTTCAGGCAGTGCATTCCAGATCCTAACCACTCACATAAAAAAAAAAGTTTTTCCTCATGTCGCCTTTGGTTCTTCTGCCAGTCACCTTAAACCTGTGTCCTCTGGTTCTCAACTCTTCTGCCCATGGGAACAGTTTCTCTCTCTCTACTCTGTCTGGACCCCTCATGATTTTGAACACCTCTATCAAATCTCCTCTCAACCTTCTATGCTCTAAGGAGAACAACCCCAGCTTCTCCAGTCTATCCACATAACTGTAGTCCCTCATCCCTGGAACCATTCTTGTAAATCTTTTCTGCACCCTCTCTAAGGCTTTCACATCCTTCCTAAAGTGCAGTGCTCAGAATTGAATGCAATAGTGCAGTTGAGGCCGAACCAGTGTTTTATAAAGGTTCATCATAACTTCCTTGCTTTTGTACTCTATGCCTCTGTTTGTAAAGCCCAGTATTTTGTATGCTTTATTTAACCGCTTTCTCAACCTGCCCTGCCACCTTCAACGATTTGTGCACATGTACCCTAGGTGTCTCTGTTCCTGCACCCCCTTTAGAATTGTACCCTTTAGTTTATATTGCCTCTCCTCGTTCTTCCTACCTAAATGCATCACTTCGCACTTTTCTGCGTTAAATTTCATCTGCCACGTGTCTGCCCATTCCACCAGCCTGTCTATGTCCTCTTGAAATCTATCATTATCCTCCTCACTGTTCACTATACTTCCAAGTTTTGTCATCTGCAAATTTTGAAATTGTGCCCTGTACACCCAAGTCCAAGTCATTAATATATAACAAGAAAAGCAGTGGTCCTAGTACCGACCCCTGGGGAACACCACTGTATACCTTCCTCCAGTCCGAAAAACAACCGTTCACCACTACTCTGTTTCCTGTCACTTAGCCAATTTCGTATCCATGCTGCCACTGTCCCTTTTATTCCATGGGCTTCAACTTTGCTGGCAAGCCTATTATGTGGCACTTTATCAAACAACAACTTGTATTTATATAGCGCCCTTAACGTAGTAAAACGTCCCGAGGCGCTGCACAGGAGTATTTTAAGACACACAAATTTGACACCAATCCACATAAGGATAAATTAAGGCAGGTGACAAAAGCTTGGTCAAAGAGGTAGGTTTTAAGGAGCGTCTTAAAGGAGGAAAGAGAGGTAGCGAGGCGGACAGGTTTAGGCAGAGAATTAGAGCTTAGGGCCTAGGCTACAGAAGGCACGGCCACCAAAGGTTAAACGATTATAATTAGGGATGTTCAAGAGGGCAGAATTAGAGGAGCGCAGATATCTGTGGGGGGGAGGAGGAGAGTTGTGGCGCTGAAGGAGATTAGAGATGGGGAGGGGTGAGGCCATGGAGGGATTTCAAAACAAGGATGAGAATTTTGAAATCGAGGCGCTGCTTAACCGGGAGCCAATGTAGGTCAGCGAGCACAGGGGTGATGGGCGAACGGGACTTTGGTGCAAGTTAGGGCACAGGCAGCCGAGTTTTGGATGACCTCAAATTTACGTAGGGTGGAATGTGGGAGGCCAGCCAGGAGTGCGTTGGAATAGTCAAGTCTAGGGGTAACAAAGGCATGGATGAGGGTTTCAGCAGCGGATGAGCTGAGGCAAGGGCGGAGACTGGTGATACGGAGGTGGAAGTAGGCAGTCTTTGTTATGCTGTGGATATGTGGCCGGAAGCTTATTTCAGGGTCAAATATGCCACCAAGGTTGCTAACAGTGTGGTTCAACCTCAGACAGATGTTAGGGCGAGGGATGGAATCAGTGGCTAGGGAACGGAGTTTGTGGCAGGGACCGAAAACAATGGCTTTGGTCTTCCCGATATTTAATTGGAGAATTTTCGCTCATCCAGAACTGTGTGTCGGACAAGCAGTCTGACAATTTAGACACCTTTTGGACATTTGAAACGCCTTTTGGAAGTCCATGTACACCATATCAACTGCATTACCCTCATCAACCCTCTCTGTTATCTCATCAAAAAACTCAATCAAGTTAGTTAAACACAATTTGCCTTTAACAAATCTGTGCTGGCTCTCCTTAATTAATCCACACTTGTCCTAATGACTCTTAATTTTGTCCCAGATTGTGGTTTCTGAAAGCTTCCCCACCACTGAGGTTTAACTGACTGGCCAATGGTTGCTGAGTTTATCCTTGCACCCTTTTTTGAACAAGGTGTAACATTTGCAATTCTCCAGTCCTCTGGCACCACCCCTGTATCTAAGGAGGATTGGAAGATTATGTCCAGTGCCACCGTAATTTCCACCTTTACTTCCCTCAGCTTCATCTTAATCTCTTTCATCATCCAGGGAGCTCTGGCTTTGGTTGCCCTACCTTTCCCCCTCATGGGAATGTACCTCGACTGTACCTGAATCATCTCCTCTTTAAAGGCAGCCCATTGTTCGATTACAGTTTTGCCTGCCAATCTTTGATTCCAATTTGTTCTCAACCTACTGAAATTGGCCTTCCTCCAATTAAGTATTTTTGCTGTAGATTGCTCCATGTCCTTTTCCATAGCTTATGATATGATGATCACTGTTCCCTAAATGTTCCCCTGCTGGCACTTGCTCCACTTGACCAGTCAAGATTTGTTTGTAATGATTTAGTTCTAAAAGTGTGATCTGAATGGAAAATGGTATGATTGACATGCTTCACAATTCAGAGACCCCTACTTTAAATCCCAGGCCACTTGTGCCGCAAATTTTGAGTTATCTGCCCAGACACTCAAAGATCCTGACTGTAGCCAAGTGTTCTGTTTGAAAAGAGAATTGACACTGGCAAATTCTCAAAAGGTACACACCAATTGTGTTGTCTTTAGAGGTGGTATGGAAGATGGGCATGTATTAATCTGTCTTCGAGTGCCCTCCCCTCTTAATTTTAAACACTTGTACAGATGAATGTTTATTCTGCATTAAATTTAGCACTAGCAGGAACACCTGGATTCCTAGCAATCTGCTTATAGGATCTGACTAGTGATGGGTTTGGCTAAATTAGTTTATATAAAGAAGTTTAGTTTTGCGAACTGTAGATAAAAGTAGTTTACAAATCTGCAATAAATAATTTGATTTTTAAAAGTTTTTCTTTTTTGGAATGTGGTTATCACTGGCAAGGCCAATATTTATTTCCCATCCCTAGTTGCCACAGTTTGATGCAACTGAGTGGCTTGCTCGACCACTTCAGAAGGCAGTTAAGAGTCAACCAGGTTGTGAGACAGGAATCTCATAGGCCACTGGGTAAGGACAGCAGGTTTCCTTCCCTAAAGGACATTACTGAACCAGTTGGGTTTTTACAACAATCCGACAGTTTCATGGTCACTTTTATCTGTACTAGCTTTTTATTTCCCAGATTTTTAGATTTTAAATGTGTAATTTTGACTGACGTGCTGACTAAAATGGATAATCGGAAACTTTATGGTTACAATTTCACTTTTGGAACAGATGTGGTTGTGAAATTTACTGTTCATACAGGCTAGTGATATAAATGTTACCTTGAGGGTTTAGATTTAACTGCACTTGCTGTGAATTTTGGTAGTTAAAAGCTTTCACTACTCGATCCATTAGCAGTTTATTTCACCAGTGTTAAAGCAAGCAAGTGGGTGTGCTGGAAGATCGATAGACATTAATTGCTAATTTTAATTCAATTAATACTGATCTAGTTATGCATTAAATTCATTTAATGGAAAACTTCTGTGCATGTGTCTTTTAATAAACTACAGGATTTCTTCTATTCCCGCAAAAATTTTGTGAAGCCAGCACATCAGGAATACCCACATAGGAACTTTCAGGAGGAGGTAGAATTTCTGGATATGGTGTTCCCAAGTAAGTTCAGATCAGTAGAATTTGTTGTTTAAGATTTCATTAGCTGCAATCTATTTTTAACAATTTTGAATGTGCCTAAAGTGGGGGGATTATAGTGCTTGGTAATGGTATACTTTATACTTTGGAAAATGAGTATCTGTATCAAGTACTCGCAGGGCAGATAAAACACACAACAGAGTTTGCTCTACCTTGTCCCATGCCGTGCCTCAATCCTGGACTTGAGAGCAAGTGAATTTCTGTGTGAAACTGTTGAAGTATGGATTACGCAAGTCTACCAAGATAATGCACAAAGGCTGATGGATTATTGAACACTAGAGGTTATGTAATGGAGTGCAGGGTAAATACCATGTCGCCTTTTCCTAAATGTGTCCCTTCCTGAAGATGCTTGGGAGTGGTTCCACAGGGTTATGGCCATCTGGTACTTCACTTAAGTGATTATTGAGTCTCCACAGTAATATGAAGCGATTTTACCATAAGGGCATTACAGCTGAGCATGATCCTGTCCTCATCTGACCCCCACATGTACACTTCTGACCAGGGTTGTTCTGGAGTCCCTGCCCATGACCCAGCTATGTACCTTTTTTTGGACCCAGTGTCTGTATCAAGTATTTTTGTGTCTGGGATAGTCTGGTTAGATCCAGAGTAAAGCACACCTTACTGTACCAGTATGACATTTTTCCATTTCCCACACCAACCACCCTGTGGTCTCAGTGATATTGAGAAAGGGTGCTGAGGTAGGAACAGTTTTGTGCTGTGGGTCCATGCCCACTAGAAATGAGTTCATGTTTCGTCCTAGCCAGCAGAGGGGATTTTTGTCCATTGATTTGAACCCAGAAATGAAAGGTCAGTGTCTCACCTCCATCCACCCACTCCTCCATTTGCTATTCCTTCTCCTTCCACCCCTTCTGGCTGTCAAGAAAGCCTAACTTCAGCCAGTGTCTCAGTTTTTTAGTGATCCATGCGCCAATTACTTCTGAGGCCAGGTGACTGCTATATTGCATACAAGATACTCCCATGGACTGTTCTCCTTCCAGGTTCCAACTCTGAGACTGTCCAAATCTGTGTTGCACTTCTCAGCAAGGTGGCTGAACAGTTTATATCCAAGGAAGAGAACCTTAAGCTGTTTAGGCCACTATAACCTGTTTCTTCAATTAAAAAATAAGACTTACATTTACATAGCACCTTGCACGACCACCGGACGTCCCAAAGCGCTTTGCAGCCAATGAAGTACTTTTGAAGTGTAGTCACTGTTGTAATGTAGGAATAATGCAATTGCCTACTTGCATCAAAAATTTGGAAATCTTGCTCTAACCTGTGACCACGTACCACATCTTGTTTAGTATTTCAGTTGATTAGCAAAGTAGTTTGCATATTTTTGAAGTCCAAAATCAGAGATTATTGTAGTAGAATAGTCTCTAACTGCAAATGTTTGTTCAATACCAGATGGGGCGGCCTATTGCATGGGACGTATGAATTCTGATTGCTGGTAAGATTAAATCTGCTTTATTATGTATAATAGTTTTTGCACATTTCTTGTATGAGCATGGGATCCAATTAACTTGAAATGCTCAAGTTTTTTTACCTTTTACCACAATTGTTTTCAAGAGATGCTAAGTTTTGGGGAAATGTCATCAGAGCAGCACAAGAACAAACTTACCAATAACTTTAATATGGCATTGCATGCTCTTTTAGTCCCTAGTTAATGTGAAGTAACCTTGGGTTAGCTACATGCTGTGCCCAGGCTGATAAGGTTTTGTTGCACTTCAGAGTTCCAGTTTTTATTTTTAAAAGTTGCTGTTAGAAATCAGTCTGCTACTAACAACCAGACCGTAATCACAGTCGCACTTAATTCTGGGCCTTACAAATCTTAAATAGTTGTTCTGGTCTAAATGGTGGCTTAATTATTGTGTGCTGTATGAACTGCATTTTGCAATGTACTTATCAATTGTGAAATATTTCAAGGTTTATGCCAATATTGTCATTTATGTTTGATCCAGGTATCTTTACACTCTGGATATGCCAGAGGATAGTGGGATCAAACAGCCGGATCAGACACTAGAGGTTCTGATGAGCGAGCTTGATCCAGCTGTCATGGACCAGTTCTTCATGAAAGATGGTGTTACTGTAAATGATGTCACTCGAGTATGTACTATATTAACTTTGTAAAGTAAAAATATATAGACTTTTTCTTTTAAAGCTATGGAGTCTTAAACATGGCATCTTTTTTTTTTTAGATGAGTGGAATTCGTGACCTGATACCAGGTTCAGTCATTGACGCCACATTGTTCGATCCTTGTGGCTATTCAATGAATGGAATGAAAGTGGATGTAAGTTTGTGCCTGGTCTTTACAAAATGTCTGCTGTTCTTTAACCATCATTTTCGCTCGCGCGCTCTCACTCTTTCTCTCCCCCCCCCCCCCCCCCCATACACACAAGATGCTGGTCTCATGCTCAGGCTATCCTTTTGTTAGGGCAGGGCTGGCAAAGGTGCTCATCTCCAATTAGCAGTACTCTTGAATAATCATTCTGCTAGGAGGTATTTGAGCAAACCTATATTCCTTTTTTGTGCATTCAGGATTAGTAACTTGTACAGCTGGAGAAAGAATGTAGGATTTAAAATGTCTTGTGTATAGTTCAGTAAAAATTAGGTATTCCAAAGTGATCAAATGTGAGCTCACATTGGATGTCATCAATGTGGAATAATAGATCTAATGTTGGAAGGTGAGTACTCTACAGGGAAATAAGAAAAGTTAGAAGAGTCACCCCAGGCCTACCTCTGGTAGACCAAAAGTGACACTGGCTGAAGCCTGGGGACAGATTATCTGTTCCTCTTTGGCTAAGGAATAGCAGGGAGATTAAAATGAGGCAAAAACCACAGTATTGTATTTTGCATTGGTTTAACAATGTATAGTCACATGCAGGGAGAGATAATGTGTTCAGTCCTGTTCTCAATTCCGTATTCAGTTCTCAATCTGAGCTGTGCTTCAGAGATGCAAGTGAAGGCCATAGTAATCTCCACGAGGGGCACATCAGGAAGACTGTCCTTGCTAGGTGGTATCTGTAAATAAAATAGCCTTTTCACACATTTCTGAATGAAGCAAGCTGAGACTGCTTTTAGATGGGCAGTTGGCATTTGTTCACCAAGATTTACATATTTGTCACTCACATTTTCTAAAATATTTTTCATTTTGGGATGTTTTGCTACTTTAAAAATGCTGTATGCAAGTTGCTGATGGCTTAGACTGGTGATTCTTAAACTTTATCAGTTCACAACCCATCAGAAATTTGAGTGTTTCATGCCCCATGAGTTACGAGTCTTTTACAAATGAAGCTCCTTTTAATTTTTTTGGATGTGGGGTGATGCTTTAATTAACTTCAAAGTAAATGAGCATTCACATCTTAGTCCAGAATGCCTTCTGATCTTGTGGTTGGCAAAATTACAAAATGGCCTGCTCACTCATAGGATGTACCTGCCCTGAATGCTAAAATCATACTTGGCTGCAATGTACAGTGCTCTGAAGAGTTCTGGATTTGTCTTCGAGTACCCTACCAGAATTGAGTTTTTTTTAGAATAAGAAAAGCATTTTTCTCTTTGAAACTACAGGGCGGGTGCTTTAAACAAATTTTTCTCTGGTATCACCTGGACTTTTCCTATTATATTAGCATCTTTTTTAACTCATCCAATAGCTCCTTATTCTTTTTCTTTTCTTCCTCCCCCAAATCCGGAGAAATTGGCTCTGGACACCTCTACGCTGAAACCCGGTTTGATGAATTCCACAATTAGATGTCTACATATCGCTTTCTTGGAAAATGCAGCCAACGTCTGTAATGTCTCTGTTTAATAACCTAGCCAGTCGAACTTAAAATCATCAGGTGTGCATAAATGGAATGTTTTAATACTTTCCATATGATGTGAGTATTTCAAGGCATAGGCCAAGCGGATTGCTAGGACAGATTAGAGCCGACTTTAGTCCAATTTGAGAGCTCGAATTCCTGAAAGAACAGCAAGAATACTTGGTTTGGGGTACTATTGAATTAATGAAATCTGTTTCCCCACCCCCTCACCATGCCCCATCAGAACAGATCTTAAATTTCACCAGGGAGTTGCGTACCATATCAGAACCACTGGTCTAAATAATGCATAATAATATGTATTGATAAGGGAGAAATAGTTAGCTTTGTCTTTGGAATCTCTTATGGAACTGTTAAAACAGCTTGTAACTGACTAAAACAAGTCATTAAATGCTTTTTCTTTTTAGGGAACTTACTGGACAATTCACATCACCCCAGAGCCAGACTTCTCCTATGTTAGTTTTGAGACTAACCTGGCCCAGACTTCTTACGATGATCTGATCAAAAAAGTTGTAGATGTCTTCAAGCCAGGGAAATTTGTCACAACCCTTTTTGTTAACCAGGTAAGATTCTAGGTCTGTCTGTAAAATCAAGTTTGTCCAGTGTAGATTGGGGGTGTGGTCGTGTAATGGTTTATTACTGGACCAGTAATCCAGACCACGCAAGTTCAAATTTATTTTTTAATCTGGAAATAAAAAGCTCGTGTCAGTAAAAGTAACTGCCGCTGTCTGTCGTAAAAACCCAATTGGTTCACTAATGTCGTTTAGAGAAGGAAGCCTCTGTCCTTACTGGTCTGGCCTACATGTGAGACAGTCCCACACCAATGTGGTTGCCTCTTAACTGCCCTCTGAAGTGGCCTAACAAGCCACTCCATTGTACTGAATTGCTACACCAGGGAAACTAGAGCTGGGCATTAAATGCTGGCCTTCCCAGCGACACCAACATCCCAAGAATGATTGATTTTTTTTTTTTAAAAGCCCTGGCATTGATTCTTCCAAATATTGCTTCCTACAAAAATCCGAGTTGGAGAAAAATTCAGAATTTTTAAGCTCTAATAAGTTCCAAATCCAAATCCTCAAATTGTCATATTCAATGGCTGATCCATTTTTGTAACTGTTCTAGCTCTTTGTAGTTGCAACTTCCATTTTGTGTTCTTTTCAATTGAACTTTTACTCAACATTTAATTGAACCAAGTTTTGGGTGGATGAAGTTAAAAATTGCCGGACTTTCCTCTGTTGTAATACAATTCTTTATTTTATTGCAGAACTCCAAATGTCGCAGTTCATTTTCTTCTCCCCAGAAAATTGAAGGATTCAAGCGCCTCGATCGCCAGTGTGCCCAGTTCAACGATTACAATTTTGTCTTTACTAGTTATGTCAAGAATTGTCAGCGACAGCAGAGTTGAATAGCAAAAATGAAAAAACGTAAAAAGAAAATGTGCAAGGTAAATGGTGGCAGTTCTCTAGTTCAGGGTAGCAAGGGCCAAACTTCACACTGCCACCATTTTATCAATTTTGTAGGCCCTATATGTAACCATAATAATAGAATTGTGTCAAGTTTGAAATGTAAGCGTTATTGTAACAAAGAGTTGGATATCTTGCATGAATGCTCTTTTCTCTGTTTAGGTATGCTAGGCCATTCTTGCTGTGATATTGAAGTGCATGTAGAACAGTTCAGTGCTTATTGTTTACAATTATATAACACTTGCAAAGTTAGAAATGTGCGGTATGTAGGTTTTCTGCAGGTGACGCCAAAAATTCTCCACAGACAAGGTTTTCGCCCTCATTAGCTGTGAGCCCTGGCATGTTTAGAGCAGTTTGTTCACTTGTTTCCTTTCAGTCAAACTACCTTCAGGAATAGAGTTCTTTAAGTTTCATGGTATTGATCAACTTCCCAGATGCCCAGCCTGCACTGGGACAGCTTGTCAGGAGTTTGATCAAACTCTTAATATGGTTGGTAGGTTTTTGCGATAGGGTTCTTGTATAATGTTATCTCTTTGACTAAACTAGTTGGATTCAAGCAGACAAAATTTGGCACATTCCATATGAATTCATTATTAAGAGCTCTTGTATAATTGGCTGAAAAGACTGTTGAACATTCTAGTTTAAGCATGCCAGGGATCACCCCAAATTTTTTTTTTGTATGAATTCCCCATTTAAAGGTGAACAGGCAGTGTGCAAACTGTAATATCTCGGTTGTAATCATTTTTGTTTAAGCAGCAACGGCCTTTATTCAGATATCGAGAGAACAATCCCATGACACCATGTCTATTCTCTGCTGTATCATTTGGTGGTACAACTAATCTGTTAATAAATTAGGAACCTGTACAGATAGTATGGAAACAGATAGATAGAAAAAAAACATGACCACAAAGCATAATCGGAGTAAAATGTGGTGTGGTATTGTAGGTGCTTAAAATCAAGATAAGATGGTTTTGGCTAATTGCTAATGGAGATTTGGGCTGACTTGTTATAGCATACAGTTCTTCTGAACTTCAATAAGCATACATGGGAACATGATGTGGCATTTGTCCCATAAATGTTTGAAGAGTGTAACTTTGGTTTGCTTGGAATTGTTTAGAATCTTTAAAAATCTGGTTGTTGGTTAAGTGGTTGGTATATTTGCCACATTTTTATTAATTGGTGAGGTTCCAGTTTAAAAACTAAACTTTATTTGCAATGGTTTACTATGGCATTGAAAGAAATAATCCATAAAGGCTGAGAGCTCTTTTGTGGACCAATCATTTTTTTTAAAATAAAAAAAAAACTTTGAAGAAATACAATCTTAAGGAGTTGTGAGCGCATCATCATACTGTTATATTCCATTTTAGAATGGATTGAGCTGTTGTATACATTCTGCAGTTAGCTAATTAATTGCACTATTTTTGAAAAATGTAATTTGAGTAATGATAAGCAGCCTTTACTGTGAAAGATGGGGTTATTTGCTCATTGGTGCTTTTAATTGTACCAGTTGAGGGGAAATTTTGGCGCCATTAAAACTTTTATGCCAAGTTGTTTAAAATATTTTAATTCAAGTTCTGAAATCTTTTATCTGTACTACAAGATGCTTCAATAAAATTAAGATTTATGGAATGTGTTCATTTCATCCGTGTCTGCTTCGACCATTACCTATTGAGTGAGCAGTATTTATCTCGCAGTGCAATCGCGCCACACCAACCTCAAAGTTGGTCTATTGCCCTATATGGTACACGTGAAATTAAAGCAGAAAAATGTTGGAAAATCACAAGTCAGCCAGCATCTGTAAAGAATAAAGACCAGTTAAAGTGATGGTGTTTGGAATGTAGAATATTTAAATTTCTCATTTTTTAGACATGTTGGTACCTTTTCCCTTTCAGCAATGATCAGCCTTCATTTGGAATGATTGAGCTGGGTTCAATTTTTCTACCACACCCAGAAGGATATTTTCTGGTCATTTTACACTTGAGATTAACATGCGCAGGGTCTTAATTACCACAAGTCCAAATGCATTGCAATCTAAACATCTCTAATTAATGGGGTGAAATTAAAAATGCCACTGGTCCTTCATCTCTACCTGCAACAAAGAATTGGAGGTGTTATTTTCATCTTTTTTGTGGTAGGGGATTGATTAACTTTTACAGTCTACCTTTTGCAGAGGCATAATAACCACTGCACACTATTGAAGACCTTGCACTTCCACTTCCTGATTGTACAAAAACTTCATTATTTGAGACGTTACTGGATTCTCTGCTAATGAATGAAGGACCCTGACATAACTGGGGCATATGTTAACACTCCATTTGCTGCCTCTAGTTTATAACTTAAGTTTCCTTTTTGTATGCTGAGCACTAAATCTCTTGATTAGTGTGGAGCACAAAGCGTCGTGTACAATTCGTATAATCTCGATGTGAAGAATCAGTCTTAATAAAATACTAGGATGATGTCCCTTTAAGCAATAGTTGTTTGTGTTCACCTGCATAAGCACATTACATTCCTGTGTGTCTGCTTAATTCCATAATTTTGTTTGGAATTATTAGTGATGTAGACAGACCATGTTTTTCAGTATCCCTTGGTGGTTGTAATCTGCCCTGTACATTCATTGGCTGCCTTGTGTTGCTGAGAGGTCACGTGTAAGTATGAAGATGACTTTTCCGATCACCCCATGTCAGAGGTCCATTCAACCAATTCATTGTCCATATGCCATGGTCTTGAAGTTTCATTTGTGGAAGGAGGTGACTTGATGCTTTGTACCCTTTGAAGAGTTGAATTGCTGAGTTTGTCTTGATAGCCAGTGAACCACAGGGCTCATTGTAGAACATGAGACAAATCATTCATGGCTCCCCAAAAAACAATTTGACACATCCCAATATTCATCGAGGCACCCTGGATAAGTGCCTGGCAGTTTTATTTATAAAGCACCAGTAATCTCTGCAGTGCTTGCCAGATGTGGTTTGGCTACAGAGTTCACTGACCGGCATTTTGCAGCACACGGTCAGATCTGGAAGGGATGGTGTTTGGCAGGAACTTCAGACAGTATCTTTTACAGAAATAAAGCATAGTGGTTGTCTTAAGTTTAGAAGCAGAGACCTCTACTGGCCTTGTTATCCTGCTTTGCTGCTAATCGTTGTCTGTATATTTTGGATTTTTCAGAAGAACTGGAGACCAGCCTGCTTGCATTTTAATGCTAAAGAGATGGGAAAGCTTTGAGGGGTATCACCTGATGTTGGGGTTTATGGAAGCTACCTGTAAGAAAGAGGCTACTATTCATTCTTTGACACCACCGTGGGTTCTTAATATTGCTCTGTACAAATTCATATAGACTGAGGTTGAGCTTCATTTAATGTGATTTTTAAGCTTGCCACCCTTAGTAAAATTGTACTCCTGACCCCGGGGTTTCTGCACATCTTAAAATGGATCTACGCTATTTTTACAGGACATGGATCAGGCTTTTAGCACCAAGTCAAAACTAGTTTCATGCATCTCATTTCTGAAGAGATCATGTGGCTGAAAATTTGTCTGCCAACCTCGATCTGTTTTACTTGATTGTGCAACATTATGCTCCAGGGGTCAAAAAGGAAAACGAGATTTTCTGCATTTTTAACAGGCAATGCTAACCGATTAGGTTAAAGATGCAGTCCTTCCAACAATGTCGCTACCATTTTTTTTTAAATGATCCCAATTGAAGCATAAAAGTATCTTTTAAAGAAAAAGGTCTGCATAGTACATATGAATTACTTCATCTTGTACTTTGATCTACCTCTAGCAGACACGGGCTCGAGTTGACGGAGTGTAATTTAATATGAAAGTTAATGCCATGTCACCATATTAACTTCTGTACATGAAGGAAATTACTTTTTAATTGAGCAGTTCACTTATCAAAGCAATAGCTACTCGAGCAGAAAACTGAAGGCCCAGTTGCAACTGAACAAAATATCCAGCATGTTGAAATTTTTGTAGAAACTGCATCCATTGCTCACTGGCACAAAAATCCTTGTAAGTGGTGTGTTAGTTGCTTCCCAATGTCTTGCCATGTAGATCCATTTGATAGTGTAGGTACCTAGTGGTTACAGGTACAGTACAGAACTTGTATTGAGTGCAGTTTATTGTCAAAGCAAGCAAGGCCAATTTCAAACATTTCGATGTATGGAGCAGCATTTACTTTTCAGAGTGAGATGCATTAAAATCAGTTACAGCTTTGAAACAAAATTGAGTGAGACTTAAGTCTGTCCTTGATTATAGGCAAATATACATAAAGTTCTCTTTAAAGTGACTTGCAGCTTGCAAAAATATTGGTGAAAGTGTTTCATAGTAAGATGCTAACTTAGTGTCTCTTACCCCTGTCCCCGTCACTAAACATTAAATGTAGCATAGACTTAATTGGGCCCTAGAGTGACCTGATTCAGCAAGTGATCTGCCCCAGCATATAGTATTCTGGTGCTGTAAAGTCAAAAGGAAGGTTGTTTCATGGGGAGCAGTCAATAATTCAAAAGGCAGGTTTCATTCATGATTCCCTTTTGTCTGAAAATAGTTTGCTATCTCCTGACTCAAGCCAAATTGTCAAACACTGATTTGGCACATTTGTGCATTGTGAAGGCATATTGTACCAGTCCTTCATATTTCATCATCTAAATTCCTAGATTAGATTGCAGAATTGTAACCATTCATTAGCGGCAATTTTTTTCTTGTATTTTTGGCAGTGCCTGAATCAGCACGTAAGGGATTAACTCCCAATGCTGCCCAAACAAAGCCATCAGTTTAAACTAGTCTGCCTGTCTACTATATTTTCCTCAAGGTACAAGTTGATTTGGCCCACGCTATAGTGTTACATAGAATTTTACAGCACAGACACAGGCCATTTGACCCAACAGCTGTTTATGCTCCACATGCGCCTCCTCCCACCTTCATCTCACTCTGCAATGTACCCTCTCTGAAGCCTCAATATTCTTCCTATGGGTGGCGCCCAATGCTGCGTGCACTACTCCAACTATGTTCTTAAGGTTTTATATAGGCTCATCATTACCTCTCGACTTGTATATTCAGTACCTCTTGTGACAAAATCTAGAATTCCATCATTTTTTTACAACCTTATACACCTGGTGCAGCAAACTGATGAGCTGAAGACTGGATTCAAAATGGATGAGTATAGCACAGGTTATCAGTGAATAAAAATTCATGAATGACAGAAACTTGCTTTATGTTCATTTTGGCCTTTAAGTTGCTGAGGTTGAAAATACTTGTATGTAGATGCTCTTGTTCAAATCTGGCATTGTCCAACAAAGCTATGAAACCGCCCAAAAGGGTTGGGTTGTTGTGGGTTATGCAGCAGGTTAATCACCATCAGCAAATTTGTTATTTTTTCAAATTCATGACAACCACATTTTGATATTAAATAGTGATGAAAGCAGTCTTAATATCTTTCAATTAATTCTAATATTGTATCTGTTAATGATTAGTTTAAAAATTAATTAAATAGAAAAATGGTGATAGCTAATCCTTGTAGCAATCTACTTGTAATCAGCACAGTGTACCTTGGTTTAAAGCACACCGTTGGGAAAGGTAGCACTTCGACGCTGAGTTTAATAACGGTTCTTATTGCTGTCTGTAGCGACATCTCAAACGCACTCTGTTTGAATGGGTAGCAACCTGGGTAGTTCTTCTCCCCCATTGAAGTGACCCATGAAGCATGACATAAAGCTCCAGTAATCCTGGGCGCGAACACGTGCATGGATAATCTCCGTCATTCATCAGTCAAGATAGCTTTTGTTTGCATTTAACTGAACAAAGTTCAAGGATATGGAGTAGAGATCCTGGGGGGAAAAAAAACCCCACCGGAACTAGAGTGAGAACTGATCTGTTCAATGAGCGGGGCCGGCAAATTTAGCAGTAGGTCAAGCTCTCAATGGCAGTCGACAAAAATCGTCAGGGTGACTTAAACATCCGAATTACAACAACAACAACTTGCATTTGTGTAGCGCCTTTAACATAGTAAAATGTTCCACGGCAGATGGGCTGCGGCACAGACGAGACGGGCAATATTACAGAGGTGGAAGTAGGCAGTCCTGGTGATGCAGAGGATATGGGGTCGGAAGCTCAGCTCAGGGTCAAATAGGACTCCGAAGTTGCAAACAGTCTGGTTCATCCTCAGACAGTTGCCAAGGAGGGGATGGAATCGGTGGGTAGGGAACGGAGTTTGTGTTGGGGACCAAAGACAATGGCCCAGATTTTGGGGTCCGCAGCGAAGGAACAGCGCTCGCCGTTCATTATGCTTAGAGCAGCCCACCGACATTTTGTGGGCTTTTGAGCAACAACTTACGGTCTCATTGAAACGTATAAAATTCTGACAGGGCTAGACAGACTGGATGCAGGGAGGATGTTTCCCCTGGCTGGGGGGGGGGGTGGTCTGGAACAAGGGGTCACAGACTCAGGCTATGGGGTAGGACATTTAGGACTGAGATGAGGAGAAATTTCTTCACTCGGAGGGTGGTGAAACTGTGGAATTCTCTACCACAGAAAGCTGTGGAGGCCAAGTCACTGAATATATTTAAGAAGGAGATAGATAGATTTCTAGACACAAAAGGCATCAAGGGGTATGGGGAGAGCGGGAATTTGGTATTGAAATAGAGGATCAGCCATGATCATATTGAATGGCGGAGCAGGCTCGAAGGGCCAAATGGCCTACTCCTGCTCCTATTTTTCTATGTTCCTATATTTAGAGATCCTTTTCAGCTCGGCGCCCTTCACAGGGGATCTGTGGCTCTTCAACCAATCAGTTTGAAGAATCCTTACTACGACACCAGAGGAGACTTTAATCTACATATAGACTGGGCAAACCAAATTTGCAGTAATAGTGTGGAGGACGAATTAATGGAATGTATGCAAGATAGTTTTCTAGATCAGTATGTTGAGGAACCAACTAGAGAACATGCTATTTTAGATCTAGTATTGTGCAATGAGAAAGGGTTAATTAATAACCTTGTAGTAAAGGGGCCTTTAGGGGAGAGTGACCATAATATGATAGAATTTTATATTGAGTTTGAAAGTCATTTAGTTAAATCCGAAACTAGGGTCTTAAATCTAAACAAAGCGAACTACGTAGGTATGAGGAGCGAGTTGGCTACGGTAGATTGGGAAACTACATTAAAAGGTATGACGGTAGACAAGCAATGGCTAGCATTTAAAGAATGAATACATAATTTACAACAAATATACATTCCTTTAAGGCACAAAAACCCCACAGGAAAAGTGGTCCAACTGTGGCTAACAAGAGAAGTTAAAGATAGTATTAGATCAAAGGAAGAGGCTTATAAAAGAGTAGCGAACCTGAGGATTGGGAGGAGAATTCAGCAAAGGAGGACCAAGAAATTGATAAAGAAAGGGAAAATAGAATATGAGAGTAAACTAGCGAGAGACATAAAAACAGACTCTAAAGCTTCTACAGGTATGTAAAAAGGAAAAGATTAGCGAAAGTAAATGTGGGTCCCTTACAGGCTGAGACAGGAGAAATTATAATGCGGAATAAGGAAATGGCAGAAGAATTAAACAAATACTTTGTGTCTGTCTTCACAGAAGAAGGCGCAAAAATCTTCTCGGAAATAGTGGAGAACCAAGGGTCTAGCGAGAATGAGGAACTGAAAGAAATTAGTATTAGTAAAAAAATAGTACTGGAGAAATTAATGGGACTGAAAGCCGATAAATCCCCTGGACCGGATGACCTACATCCTAGGGTTTTTAAAGAGGTGGCTATAGAGATAGTGGATGCATTGGTTGTCATTTTCCAAAATTCCATAGATTCCAGAATGGTTCCTGCGGATTGGAAGGTAGCAAATGCAACCCCACTATTTAAGAAAGGAGTGAGGGAGAAAACGGGGAACTACAGACCAGTTAGCCTGACATCAGTAGTAGGGAAAATGCTAGAATCTATTATTAAGGACGTGGTAACAGGGCACTTAGAAAATAATAATAGGATTGGGCAGAGTCAACACGGATTTATGAAAGGAAATCGTATTTGATAAATCTGTTAAGAGTGTTTTGAGGTTGTAATTAGCAGAATAGATAAGGGGGAATCAGTGGATGTGGTATATTTGGATTTTCAGAAGGCATTCGATAAGGTGCCACACAAGAGGTTATTAAATAAAATTAGGGCTCATGGGATTGGGGGTAATATACCAGCATGGATTGAGGATTGGTTAATGGACAGAAGAGTAGGAATAAACGGGTCATTTTCTGGTTGGCAGGCTGTAACTAGTGGGGTACCGCAAGGATCAGTGCTTGGGCCTCAGCTATTCACAATCTATATCAATGATTTGGATGAGGGGACCAAATGTAATATATCCAAATTTGCTGATGATACAAAGCTGGGTGGGAATGTAAGTTGTGAGGAGGATTTAAGGAGGCTTCAAGGGGATATAGACAGGCTAAGTGAGTGGGTAAGAACATGGCAAAAGTAATATAATGTGGAGAAATGTGAAGTTATCCACTTTGGTAGGAAAAATAGAAAAGCAGAGTATTTTTTAAATGGTGGGAGATTGGGAAATGTTGGTGTTCAGAGGGACCTGGGTGTCCTTGTACACAAATCACTGAAAGTTAGCATGCAGGTACATCAAGCAATTAAGAAAGCAAATGGTATGTTGGCCTTTATTGCACGAGGATTTGAGAATAAGAGTAAAGATGTCTTACTGAAATTACATAAGATCCTGGTGAGACCACACCTGGAGTATTGTGTACAGTTTTGGTCTCCTTCCCTAATGAAGGATATACTTGTCACAGAGGGAGTGCAACAAAAGTTCACCAGACTGGTTCCTGGGATGGGGGGATTGTCCTATGAGGAGAGATTGAGTAGACTAGGTCTATATTCTCTAGAGTTTAGAAGAATGAGAGGTGATCTCATTGAAACATACAAAATTCTTACAGGGCTTGACAGGGTAGATGCAGGGAGGATGTTTCTCCTGGCTGGGGAGTCTAGAACCAGGGGTCACAGTCTCAGAATAAGGGGTCGGCCATTTAGGACTGAGATGAGGAGAAATTTCTTCACTCAGAGGGTGGTGAATCTTTGGAATTCTCTACCCCAGAGGACTGTGGAGGCTCAGTCATTGAGTATGTTCAAGACAGAGATCGATAGATTTTTGAATATTAAGGGAATCAAGGGATATGGGGATAGTGCCGGAAAGTGGAGATGAGGTCGAAGATCAGCCATGATCTTATTGAATGGCGGAGCAGGCTCGAGGGGCCGGATGGCCTATTCCTGCTCGTACTTCTTATGTTCTTATGAGTCGAAACCAGGAAGTACAAGTATTTAATATATTTAATTCAATGTAAAATAATGTACAGAAAGAGAAATAAAGAGAGGGAAAGAAAGATAGGATTAAGAGAGAGATAAAAGGGACAGAAAGAAAAAGTAAAAAAAAAAATGTTTTAAATCTCCAACAATAATTAAACTCCACACTTGTAAAATAAAATTTTCAGGGCCAGAGAGGTTGTTTGGCAGTAATTAAGACTTACCACACCATTAAAAATTCACTTACACCTGAATGTACTGGCCCTAACTTTTTCTGGCGTGCTTAGAGGGTTAACTAGTGGGTAAGTACAGCAACATCACGCCCTTCATGTGTTTGAATGCCGAGTCTCTTGGCGAGGTACCCGTGTAATGTAGCTTGTGGAGCAGTAGGGCAAATCGACAACAACTTACGTATTTCGATGTTTAACTACGTATTTCCATGTTTAACTCTGCATGTGCGGATGCCAGAAGTTGCTGTCCGATTTACTCCATAATAACGGTGAGTGTTGATAGTCTCACCGATATTTTTAATGCAAAATCCGGGCCAATGGCTTTGGTCTTCTCCTGTTTAATTGGAGGATATTTAGTCTGTTGGAGAACCGGTCTGAGAACACAGAGGCTGTGGAGGGATTGAGCGAGGCTGTGGTGAGGTAGAGCTGTGTATTGTCAGCGCACATGTGGAACCTGATGTGTTTTCAGATGATGTCGGCAGCATGTAGATGAGAAATAGGAGGGGGCCAAGGATAGATCCTTGGGGAACTCCAGAGGTGCGGGAGCGGGAAGTGAAGCCATTGCAGGTGATTCTCCGGCTACGACTGGATAGATAAGAATGGAACCAGGCGAGTGCAGTCCTACCCAGCAGGATGACGGACGAGAGGCGTTGGAGGAGGATGGAGTGGTCAACCATGTGAAAGGCTACCAACAGGTCGAGAAGGATGAGGATGGATAGTGCACAACGGCCACAGTCACAGAGGATGCCAATTGTGACTTTGATTAGGGCCGTTTCAGTGCGGTGACGGGGCGGAAACCTGATTGGAGGGATTCAAACATGGAGTTGCGGAAACGATGAGCACAGATTTGTGAGGCGTCAACTAGTTCAAGGACTTTGGAGAGGAAAGGGAGGTTGGAGATGGGGCGGCAGTTTGCAAGGACGGAGGGGTCATGGGTGAGTTTTTTGAGGAGGGGGTGATGACGGCAGATCCCTGATGGCTTGAGATTGACTGCTCACTGGGAAAACGTTAACCTCAGTTGTATTATTCAATATTATGATAAATTTAGAACAAAGGACGTTGAAAATGTATCTCTTTATGTGGTGAGCCATTCACTGGATCCACATTGATGTTTGCCTAAAGAGATAGAGCTGCCAATCAAACATATTTCAGAAAGATCCACAGGATACCAGACTTTCAGCTGAAAGGCTTGACCCCTTATTTGAGACCAGATTATCTTGTCGCACCTGATTGCTGCTGTAATAATCCAATTGTCACCATTTTGCGACTGAATTCTGGAGCGTTATGGACCAGAAAATCAGCCAGAGAATCACCATGTCCCATCAATGGCTATATAGATAACCCAGCTATGTCTTGATCCGCTGTGTATCAACGAGCTGGCCATTTTCTGTAAGTGAACACGGGTTTCTTTTTTTTTCATTCATTCACGCGTCGCTGGTAAGGCCAGTATTTATTGCCCGTCCCTAGTTGCCCTTGAGAAGGTGGTGGTAAGCCGCCTTCTTGAACCGCTGCAGTCCGTGCGGTGAAGGTACTCCCACAGTGCTGTTCGGGAGGGAGTTCCAGCGACGATGAAGGAATGCCGATATATTTCCAAGTCAGGATGGTGTGTGACTTGGAGGGGAACTTGGAGGTGGTGGTGTTTCCATGTGCCTGCTGCCCTTGTCCTTCTAGATGGAAGAGGTCGCGGGTTTGGGAGGTGCTGCCGAAGAAGCCTTGGCGAGTTGCTGCAGTGCATTTTGTAGATGGTACACACTGCAGCCATGGTACGCCGGTGGTGCAGGGAGTGAATGTTTAAGGTGGTGGGTGGGGTGCCAATCAAGTGGCCTGCTTTGTCCTGGATGGTGTCGAGCTTCTTGAGTGTTGTTGGAGCTGCACTCATCCAGGCAAGTGGAGAGTATTCCATCACACTCTTAACCCTGCCTGTATCCTAACTAACTACATTGGCAATGTTTCTACTCACAAGGCCATTGAACGAACTTCATCTGAAAAATTGGCTGTCCTCTACTGGCTAACAAAGTCAAGATTTTGTACTGATTATATAGGGAACTAGAGTCAACAACTGGTTGTTTACCATTCTTCGGCAACTTGTGACAGAACATTAATATGCCAACCCCGTCCCCTCCCACCCGGGAGCTTTCAGATATTGCTACTTTAGTTACCAGAAAATACAGTCAGCGAAGCACAGCCCCACATCGCTGTCAGAAACAAAGTCACACACACACGATGTTAAAATGATGTATCTACTACAAAGTTATATTGTACAATAAAGTTGAAAATGTTGCTGATTTGATTTAAAAGTAGGATTACTGGAAGCCATCTACAGCACTTTGGGAATTGCACGGTTACTGTTTTTTGGCCTGTCTGAGTGGGAGATGACCTTTTCCCACCAAGATATTTCAGGAATTTCCATTGTTCACACAGCATTTAAACTGACTTGTGGGAAATGGTTAGGAATAAACTGCTCTGACAGGAGTTGATGGTTGTGGGAATCCGTATGATTTCCATCTATGGACCCCTAAAAAAAAGGTTGTGCTCTTCAGACCAATGGGAATATTTTTGGGACTAATACTTGTCTCTCGTAGAACTTTTCCTTCCTTTCCAACTGCAAATAAATGTTCAATGTGCAAATAAAAGGATGCCTTCTGGACAAAAAAAAGGGGGATCTACTGCCACCTGGTGGAAATGCAAAAAGGTTCACCAGGTGCACTTCGGGGAGAATTTTTTACTGTGTCACAACAGGGTACATTTTCACATATACAAAAGCAAAATACTGCGGATGCTGGAAATCTGAAATAAAAACAGAAAATGCTGGAAATACTCAGCAGGCCAGGCAGCATCTGTAGAGGGAGAAACAGAGTTAACGTTTCAGGTCGATGACCCTTCGTCAGAACTGGAAAATGTTGGAACATAAGAACATAAGAACTAGGAGCAGGAGTCGGCCATTTGGCCCCTCGAGCCTGCTCCGCCATTCAATGAGATCATGGCTGATCTGGTCTTGGGCTCAGCTCCATTTCCCTGCCCGCTCCCCATAACCCTTCACTTCCTTATTGTTCAAAAATCTCCCTATCTCCACCTTAAATATATTCAATGACCCAGCCTCTACAGCTCTCTGGGTCAGAGAATTCCAGAGATTTACGACCCTCTGAGAGAAGAAATTCCTCCTCATCTCTGTTTTAAAAGGGCGACCCCTTATTCTGAAACTATGCCCCCAAGTTCTAGATTTACCCATGAGGGGAAACATCTTCTCTGCATCTACCTTGTCGAGCCCCCTCAGTATCTTATATGTTTCAACAAGATCACCTCTCATTCTTCTCAACTCCAATGATTATAGGCCCAACCTGTTCAACCTTTCTTCATAAGTCAACCCTTTCATCTCAGAAATCAACCTCGTGAACCTTCTCTGAACTGCCTCCAAAGCAAGTATATCCTTCCTTAAATAAGGAGACCAAAACTGTACGCAGTACTCCAGGTGTGGTCTCACCAATACCCTGTACAGTTGTAGCAGGACTTCCGTGCTTTTACACTCCAACCCCCTTGCAATAAAGGCCAACATTCCATTTGCCTTTTTGATTACTTGCTGTACCTGCATGCTAACTTTTTGTGTTTCGTGCATAAGGACCCCCAGGTCCCTCTGAACTGCAGCATTTTGTAATCTCTCTCCATTTGCTTTTTTATTCTTCCTACCAAAGTGGATAACCTCACACTTTCCCACATGATACTCCATCTGCCAAATGTTTGCCCACTCACTTAGCCTGTCTATATCCCTTTGCAGATTCTTTGTGTCCTCTTCACAACTTGCTTTCCCACCTATCTTTGTATCATCAGCAAATTTGGCTACAGTACACTCGGTCTCTTCATCCAATTCAGTAATATAGATTGTAAATAGTTGAGGCCCCAGCACTGATCCCTGTGGCACCCCGTTTGCCAACCGGAAAATGACCCATTTATCCCGACTCTCTGTTTTCTGTTAGTTAGCAAATCCTCTATCCATGCTAATATATTAACAACCCCGTGAGCTCTTATCTTGTGCAGTAACCTTTTATGTGGCACTTTATTGAATGCCTTCTGGAAATCCAAATAAACCACATCCACTGGTTCCCCTTTATCCACCCTGCTCGTTACATCCTGAAAGAACTCCAGCAAATTTGTCAAACATGATTTCCCTTTCATAAAACCATGCTGACTCTGCTTGACTGTATTATGATTTTCTAAATGTCCTGCTACTGCTTCCTTAATAATGGACTCCAGCATTTTCCCAATGACAGATGTTAGGCTAACTGGTCTATAGTTTCCTGCTTTCTGTCTCCCTCCCTTCTTAAATAGGAGCGTTACATTTGCAGTTTTCCAATCCACTGGAACCTCTCCAGAATCCAGGGAATTTTGGTAGATTGCAACCAATGCATCCACTATCTCTGCAGCCACATCTTCCTCAAACTCTATCGACTCTGGAACAGTTCCCATGGATTGGAGGGTAGCTAATGTAACCCCACTATTTAAAAAAGGTGGTAGAGAGAAAACGGGGAATTATAGACCGGTAAGCCTGACATCGGTAGTGGGGAAAATGCTAGAGTCCATTATAAAAGATGTAATAGCAGAGCACTTGGAAAACAGTGACAGGATTGGACAAAGTCAACATGGATTTACAAAAGGTAAATCATGCTTGACTAATCTACTGGAATTTTTTGAGGATGTAACTGGTAGAATAGATAAGGGAGAACCAGTGGATGTGGTGTATTTGGACTTTCAGAAGGCTTTCGATAAGGTCCCGCATAAGAGATTAGCGTGCAAAGTTAAAGCACATGGGATTGGGGGTAAGGTACTGACTTGGATAGAGAACTGGTTGGCAGACAGGAAGCAAAGAGTTGGAATAAACGGGTCTTTTTCCGAGTGGCAGGCAGTGACTAGTGGGGTACCGCAGGGATCGGTGCTAGGACCCCAGTTATCCACAATATATATTAATGATCTAGACGAGGGAACTAGATGTAATATCTCCAAGTTTGCAGACGACACAAAGCTGGGTGGGCGTGTGTGCTGTGAGGAGGATGCAGAGAAACTGCAGTATGATTTGGACAGGTTGGATGATTGGGCAGATGCATGGCAGATGCAGTATAATGTGGATAAATGCGAGGTTATCCACTTTGGTGGCAAAAACAGGAAGGCAGATTATTATCTGAACGGCAATAGATTGGGAAAAGGGGAAGTACAACGAGACCTGGGTGTCCTTGTGCACCAGTCGCTGAAGGTAAGCATGCAGGTGCAGCAGGCGGTGAAGAAGGCAAATGGTATGTTGGCCTTCATAGCGAGAGGATTCGAGTACAGGAGCAAGGATGTCTTGCTGCAGTTGTACAGGGCCTTGGTGAGACCACACCTTGAGTATTGTGTGCAGTTTTGGTCGCCTTATCTGAGGAAGGAGGTTCTTGCCATGGAGGGAGTGCAGCGAAGATTCACCAGACTGATACCTGGGATGGCAGGAATGATGTATGAAGAGAGATTGGGTCGATTGGGCTTGTATTCACTAGAGTTTAGAAGAATGAGAGGGGATCTCATTGAAACTTATAAAATTCTAACAGGACTAGACAGACTAGATGCAGGAAGGATGTTCCCGATGGCGGGGGAGTCCAGAATCAGGGGTCACAGTCTAAAGATAAGGGGTAAGCCATTTAGGACTGAGATGAGGAGGAATTTCTTCACCCAGAGAGTGGTGAACCTGTGGAATTCTCTACCACAGAAGACAGTTGAGTCCAATTCATTAAATATATTCAAGAAGGAGTTAGATATATTTCTTAATGCTAAGGGGATCAAGGGATATGGGGATAAAGCAGGGACAGGGTACTGAATTTGGATGATCAGCCATGATTGTATTGAATGGCGGAGCAGGCTCGAGGGGCCGAATGGCCTACTCCTGCTCTAATCTTCTATGTTTCTATGTTTCTTAGCTGGTTTTTAAAAATTTCCCAATCCTCTGGCCTCCCACTAATCTTGGCAACATTGTATGCCTTTGTTTTCAATTTGATACCATCCTTTACTTCCTTAGTTAGATGGTTCTCCCTTCTCTTTAAGTCTTTCCTTCTCACTGGAATATATTTTTGTTGAGAGTTATGAAATATCTCCTTAAATTGGAGATATAACAGGTTTTTAAGCAAGTGCAGGGGCAGGGAAAGGGGGAGGGGGGGAAAGAACAAAAGGGAAGGTCTGTGATAGGGTGGAAGGCAGGAGAGATTAAATGACAAAAGGGATGATGGTGGTAATGAGAAAAGTTTTCTGGTGGCTGTGGTGGGTGGGGCCCGGTTGGGGAATCGGGCAGGGATTGCTGTCACCAGATCTCAGATCATTGGGTGCCGTGACATGGGCCCAGAAATTAAACACCGAGTGTTCACGCGGGGGTAAGGCTTCCCCGCGATATCTCACTCTGCGCCTACCTTTTTCCTCCGGGCCCACACGAACTTTAGTTTCAAGGCTGCAGCTGTGCAGTGCTTGCGTGACCCAGAGACGCAATTAGTTCGTGCAAGCTCTGGGATCACGTGATTCAGTTAGAGCCAATGGCAGCACACCATCTTTCATTCATAGTTTTGACAGCAAGGGCTGTCAAAGCTATGAATACTATACCCCCCCAAAAGAACAGCTAAACCTCAATTAAATTTAAAAAAAAAGCCATCACATTAATAAAATAAGTATAGTTAAATAAATTAACCACTTTAAACAAAAAATTAAATTTTTGAAAAAATTTAAAATCTTTTTAAAAGTTATAAAAATAAACTTACCTTTCTTTAAAGTCTCTAAAAAAGATAAACCTGTTGAAATTTTTTTTAAATAATACTTAATTAACTACTTACCTTGTTAAAAGGGGGTCTTACGCCTCCTTTCTTTATGTGTAAAATCTTCCATGCTTACCTGCGCGTTCAAAGCACTAAGTGCACTGCGTGCGCGCAGCCTGTAGCGCGCACGCGGTTCACTTAGGAAATGCCCCCTTTTGAATTCACGAAGTGCCGGTTTCCCGCGCATGCGCAGTGCATGCTGGAAACCGGCAATTGGAGACCTAAAACGCGAGAGTACACAGTGCGTACTCTCGCGTATTAGGTCTAATTTTCGGGCCATGATCTTTTGGTTGGCCTGTTAGGCCAGCCTAAAGTGTGCAAGTTCATTTTAATATCTCAATGCACGGTAACGAGAGGGATGTTTCCTGAATTTTGTCATGGAGAATGCGCTGCCCATTCTGTTTGTCCGTATAAAATGGGTGCTCAGAGTCAGGCAGGATCCGGCCTTGAATGGGACTGGCAAGGTTGGAAAATAAAATAGAAGAGATTTTAACTTTGGGTTTATGAAAACTGAATTTTTTTTAGTGTTGGTTTATTTTTTCTTGTTCCTTGTCCCAGATATTTGGCAGCAAAATGTTTTCGTTACTGCAATCAAAAACATGGTTCTGGAATTTCCAATGCATATTCCTCTTTATTTCCACGTTATTCAGAGAAGGTAGAAGAAGATGAAAGGAGAAATGAAAGGAAGGTTCAAGGGTACCAGAGGTGGACTGCCCGCTCTCCCCACCCTACTACCCAGGCATGGGTACAGACCGAGATACAGCAGTCTGGGAATGTGGGAAGAAAACTGGCTCCACGGCAGCCCTTTGAGCAGCGAAGCGGCGACAGAGATACAACCCACAGGCAATCCTCTGACCTCCAACACAGGGACGCCACTGTCAGTGCTAGTTAGAGTCGTCACAACCGTGAACTTTTTGCCTCATACTTATTCCAAGCTGCCACAGTGGACTTCAGCAATATGGGTCAGGTCTGAACCAGGGGTTCACAAGAAAAGGCTGCTTCCCGATTGTCTGCAGTTCAATGCAAGTGAGTGAGAGAGTTGCGTGACTGACTGAGTGATTTGGGGGAGTGAGTGATTTGGGGGAGTGAGTGATTTGGGGGAGTGAGTGATTTGTGTGAGTGCCTGGGAATACCGGGTGCAGTAGACTTTGCTGCCACCCACAGGCTGCTCCCAACATTCACACTGCCGTTAACCAATCAACAACCTTTTCGCTGCTCCATCCTGCACTCAATCTCTCTCATGGCCAGACTGACATATCAAGAAAGACTGGATCAACTGAACTTGTATCCTCTGGAGTTCAGAAGAATGAGACGTTTAAAATCCTGACTGGTTTAGACAAATTAGATGCGGGCAGAATGTTTCCAATGTTAGGGAAAACTAAAACCAGGGGTCACAGTCTAAGGATAAAGGGGAAGCCATTTAAGACTGAGATGAGGAGGAACTTCTTCACCCAGAGAGTGGTGAATCTGTGGAATTCTCTACCACAGAAGGTTGTTGAGGCCAGTTCGCTAAATATATTCAAAAGGGAGTTAGATATAATACTCACAACTAGGGGGATCAAGGGGTACGGCGAGAAAGCAGGAATGGGGTACTGAGGTAGCATGTTCAGCCATGAACGCATTGAATGGCGGTGCAGGCTCGAAGGACCGAATGGTCTACTCCTGCACCTATTTTCTATGTTTCTATGTTTCTCTCTCCCGCTCACTCGCCCTCTCACTCTCCCTTTATTTCCACCATTTCTTTGCTGCAAATTCTCCTATTTCTGGTCTGAAGTGGACAAAGGTGACTAGGATTGGGGTCCAGGCCAGGGGTTCCCAACCTTCCTGGAATGAGCAGGGAGTGTTTGGGGGAGTGAGTGAGTGATTTGCTTGAGTGAGCGAGTGAATGGTGAAATTAAGCTACGTTTGAAGCTTAAGGCAATGAAGGGTAGCGCTTGTAGTTTGTGTCTGTGGGAGACATTGTGCCAAGAGAGACAGAGAGTAAGGTGGGGAAGGGGTAAAATGGAAAACAAAGAAATATATATCCATCTGTGCTGTATGAATCTATGAACCTATAAGCTAGCAAAAAAGTAAAAGCGACTGGACTGCGGGCCTTTAAGTAAAGAGAAAGCCAATTGGCAAATGCCTACGGCCACACTAGTCTGAGCACGCTCAGAGGGCTGTGGGAGGCGCTGGAGTGAGCAGGTGCTGTTTGCTGCTTGATTACTGGAGGGAGTTTGGAAAAAGTTGCTGGTGGGTTTTTGGGTTGTTTTTCTCTTCGTGTTTTAGGAGCTTTTCGGAGCGCCAGGATCCTCAGACGACAGTGTTCCTAGGATGAAATTAATCAGGGGAGAAAATGTTGGGGAAGGAAGAATAAACGGCCCAAGGATTGAGGACGGCACTGCTGGAGGTTTGGGAAGGAGAAGACGGTGGTGGTGCATTGTGACGATAACGTGATAGGAGCTTGGGATATTATCCAGGCTTTGCATGAGGGCTGCGGGGAAGGAAGCAGCTTTGCCTACCGTCCAAAGCTGAACATTGGGTTGGAGGTGACGGTCAGTAGACAAGAGGAGGTGGAAAGACTTTTACTGAGTTTTGGAGGTTGGAGATAAGATCTTGGAGGTATCTGTGCTGTGTTGGGAATGGCAATGAAGGCTAGGGCTTGTAGTTTGTGTGTGTGGGAGATATAGTGCCAAGAGAGATAGAGAGCAAGGTGGAGAAGGAAAGGAAAAGTAAGAAATATAAATGCTTCTGTGCTATCTGAATGTGTAAGCTGAGAACAAATAATAAGTTGCGGGCCTTTAAGTAAAGAGAAAGCCATCTGGCCAATACCTGCAGTCACGCTAGTCTGAAAATGACTGAACTTATCTGATCTTGGAAGTTAAGCAGAGTCAGGCCTGGTTAGTACTTGGATGGGAGACTGCCTGGGAATACCAGGTGCTGTAGGCTTTTGCTGCCACCCACAGGCTGCTCCCAACATTCACACTGCCGTTAAACAATCAACAACCTTTTCGCTGCTCCATCCTGCACTCAATCTCTCTCTCCCGCTCACTTTCTATTGAACATTTCTTTACTGCACCTTCTCCTGCTGCCACACAAACGCAAGGGAGTCCAAACACAATCAACAAAAAAACCCAGCAAAATATAACCCAGCAAAACAACACACCCAAAGCAGCAAGTCTTGAAGTAAAGAGATCCAAAGCAGCCCAGCACACACTCACACACTACTCTCAAACTACCACATCCCATCTCATCTCTGCAACTAAGTACAGACAGGCCTGCTTAGTACTTGAGTAGGAGACCGCCTGGCAGTACCAGGTGCACTAGGATTTTCTTGTCAGTGGAGGCTGTCGCTGCCTTTATTCAGCAGTCCTTTTGCTGATCTCTCCTGCGCTTTCTATGTCTCGCTCTGTCCTTCTCTTTCTCACTCTCTCGCTTTCCTTGCCTCATTTCCTTGCAGCCCGTTGTCCTGCCGGGTCGGCCCACTGCGCAAATTGGGACCACCGGCTCCTTTTATCCATATGCGGAAAGGACACATCTTTTTCTGGTCTGAAGTGGAGAAAGGTGACTAGGATTGGGGTCCAGGCCAGGGGTTCCCAACCCTCCTGGAATGAGCAGGGAGTGTTTGGGGGAGTGAGTGAGTGATTTGGGGGAGTGTGTGAGTGATTTGCTTGAGTGAGCGAGTGAATGGTGAAACTAAACTATGTTTGAAGCTTAAGGCAATGAAGGGTAGCGCTTGTAGTTTGTGTCTGTGGGAGACATTGTGCCAAGAGAGACAGAGAGTAAGGTGGGGAAGGGGTAAAATGGAAAAAAAAGAAATATACATCCATCTGTGCTATATGAATCTATGAACCTATAAGCTAGCAAAAAAGTAAAAGCGACTGGACTGTGGGCCTTGAACTAAAGAGAAAGCCAGTTGGCAAATGCCTACGGCCACACTAGTCTGAGCACGCTCAGAGGGCTGTGGGAGGCGCTGGAGCGAGCAGGTGCTGTTTGCTGCTTGATTACTGGAGGGAGTTTGGAAAAAGTTGCTGGTGGGTTTTTGGGTTGTTTTTCTCTTCGTGTTTTAGGAGCTTTTCGGAGCGCCAGGATCGTCAGATGACAGTGATCCCAGGATGAAATTAATCAGGGTAAAAAATGTTGGGGAATAAAGCATAAACAGCCCAAGGATTGGGGACGGCACTGCCGGAGGTTTGGGAAGGAGAAGACGGTGGTGGTACATTGTGACGATAACGTGATAGGAGCTTGGGATATTATCTAGGCTGTACATGAGGGCTGCGGGGAAGGAAGCAGCTTTGCCTGCCGTCCAAAGCTGAACGTTGGGTTGGAGGTGACGGTCAGTAGACAAGAGGAGGTGGAAAGACTTTTACTGAGTTTTGGAGGTTGGAGATAAGATCTTGGAGGTATCTGTGCTGTTTTGGGAATGGCAATGAAGGATAGGGCGTGTAGTTTGTGTGTGTGGGAGACATAGTGGCAAGAGAGATAGAGAGCAAGGTGGAGAAGGGGAGTAAAGAAGGGGAGTAAAAGGAGAAGTAAGAAATATAAATGCTTCTGTGCTATCTGAATGAGTAAGCTGAGAATAAATAATAAGCTGTGTACCTTTAAGTAAGGAGAAAGCCAGCTGGCAAATGCCTATGGCCCCACTAGTCTGAGCACGCTCAGAGGGCTGTGGGAGGCGCTGGAGCGAGCAGGTGCTGTTTACTGCTTGATTACTGGAGGGAGTTTGGAAAAAGTTGCTGGTGGGTTTTTGGGTTGTTTTTCTCTTCGTGTTTTAGGAGCTTTTCGGAGCGCCAGGATCCTCAGGCAACAGTGATCCCAGGATGAAATTAATCAGGGGAGAAAATGTTGGGGAAGGAAGAATAAACGGCCCAAGGTTTGGGAAGGAGAAGACGGTGGTGGTGCATTGTGACGATAACATGATAGGAGCTTGGGATATTATCCAGGCTGTGCATGAGGGCTGCGGGGAAGGAAGCAGCTTTGCCTGCCGTCTAAAGCTGAATGCTGGGTTGGAGGTGACGGTCAGTAGACAAGTGGAGGTGGAAAGACTTTTACTGAGTTTTGGAGGTTGGAGATAAGATCTTGGATGTAGCTGTGCTGTTTTGGGAATGACAATGAAGGCTGGGGCTTGTAGTTTGTGTGTGTGGGAGACATAGTGCCAAGAGAGATAGAGATCAAGGTGTAAGAAATAGCTGTTAGATTCAAAGATGGGGTTTTAATTCTTAGAACAGAGACTGACAACTTGCAGCCGGGAACAGATAGCAGAAATGCCAGCAAGGTCGAATATCAAGCATCAAAAGACAAATAGAAGTGATAAGGGAATCGTAAAATGCAAAACAACACAGGGTGGGGGATAATAGACAAAAATGGAGCCGAAAAGTCATAAAATGTTGTTAAAGAAACATAACAAAACATTCCTCAGAAAGATAAGAGGGAGGCCTTGTCAGTCATGCAGAAAGGGACAGCGAGGGATGCCTTCCCGCTTCACAATTGGACAATAGGATGGGGGATCAAACGATTGACACCAGGTGATTACCAGCCCACCGAAATAACTATAAATATAGACGACCGAGAGAGGAAATCAGGCAGTTAGGGGCGAAGGCTTCCCCGAGGTGGATGCGGCCTAACACCTTGGTCAAGTTTAGCCTCTGAGGTGGCTGACGGCCTAACACCTCCAACAGCTCGAGGGATGACCCAACGGAAGTGACCGCTGCAGCAGACTGCAGGGATCCACCCAATCCGAGACCACCGTACTGCCTCCCCGTCCGTCCGGTTGTGGCATTCCGCTCCGGGAGTCGTAGATTGCTCTCTACTGTCACGGGTTGTATGTTTATTATACTCAGCTTAAACCATATATAATACCTGGTTATGCTTCAAAACTGTAGCTCTTTAATAAAAGCCTTACAACTTCTAAAGCCCTGTTGGGTAATCTGTGTGAGCCTGTGATCCGGATCTTATAGTGGTGTCAGAAGTGGGATCACAGAGTTAGGCGTTGTAAGGTTCCGGTCGGGGTGACCGGTGGGACCGGTCAAACGCACGTGATCGTTGCTTAAACTGAGTATAGTGTTTTATTCTCTCTGAAAGAAGGGAGCGGTAAAGAGCTTGTTGAAAGATAAAACCAGAAATACAATGGCGTTGGCATATCACCGGGAACAGTTGATAGATAGCCTGAAGGAGGTAAAGCATAAAGTGCAGGAGAGAGAGGAAAAAGATCTAATTTGCAGGCTAACCAATCTGAAAACTCAGCAAAGGAAGGGAAAAAACAGGGATCTGGAAAGCCAGGAAAAGCTGCTGAGACACCGATTTAAAAAGAGAAACAAGAGAAATTTAAAGCTTTACCGACATGGAAGTTATTAACGTCTGTGCCGAGACAAATAAAACATAACATTTGCTGAGTGAAAGGAACCTTAAAAAAATGCTGGAATTTCAGTTTGTGTGAAAGTGTGAGTTAAAGGGTGAAAGTTTACCTGACTATGAATGTTTAAGAAGTTGCAGTAATTCTTATGTCTGAAAGTCTGTCTGTAAAAGAAAGATTCTGTTATGTGTGTTTTAGCTCCACCCACTTCTCTGTGTTAAAAGCATTTAAAACTTTTGTCTTGTCTTGGATTTTGGAAGTTTTAAGAATGTGCGAATAAGATTGTGCCCCAAGAATTGGAAAAAAAAACTTTGAACTATAATTTAAGTTAAGCTGGTGTGTAAAAACTGAGAAGAACAACAAAACGTTTGTTTAACAAAAGATTATGTTTCAGTCTAAGATTTAACCTTGGAGTCGCGGTTGCTATGGTGAAATTTTCCAAAGCAGTTTGATTTGATTTGTTAAAATGTGAAAATCTAATTTTTCTCCAGTTATATTCAATGTTTTTACAATATTTTGGAAAGGCATCTGAAGAAAGGACAATAAGAAATATAACGTAATTTACTGGTTCTGCAAGCATGTGCTAGTTTGTTTTGTTTTATCTGTTCTGTTCGTGTTTAGTTAAAGTGTGAAAACACAACTGTCTTTTTCGATCGGGAAAGTTTTTTTTAATTTACGTGAAGTGACGCAATTGCGTGCGCCTGACAATGTTTTGCTCCACCTTCTTAAATACCTGCAAAGGAGTTAACCCTTTCCACTGACAGCTAGTGCAACCGAGCAACAACTTTAGTATGAAATTTAAAGATATTGGACATTATTAAATTTAAGTTTCTTAATTTTAAGTTAATATTTCCCCACAGTGAGTGAAGGAAAATTATGATTTGATAAATTAACCCCTTGGGCTCTAAGTAGAGTCACAATGGAGTCTCTTCTTTCTTTTGTTATATGGAAGTTACCTTGTAAACTAATTGCAGCACTTCTGTCTCTAATGATAAAACACTGTGTAAGCCATCTAGCCTGGGAATCACTTGTTTCTGAAATTGGAAATGGAGGATAAATTGATCGAAATGAAATTAAACATTGACAAAACCTGTCAGTTCAATAATACTGCTGTTTGGATTTTGGGATAATTTTGTAATAACAAAATGGACTCAGGTTCTATATATTGGGTTACTTTTGGGAAAATAAAAGATCCTCTAAAATAATGATAAATAAAAAGTGTTAATAACTTGGACCAAGTGAGAATGTTTGATCTATGTTTTCAATCTTAAATATTGTACTGGACAGTAAAGTTCCTCCAGGGCTCATGAATGAGATATGAATAGTAATTATTAGGATGTGTAAAATGGAGAGAGGAAGTGATTGAGGGTGTGAGATAGAAACAGGAGAATTACACCACCAATTGAGAATTTTCCAAACTTTCTAGTGAAAGTCAGGAAAGTGTAGTTAAGAATAGTAAATTGATAGCTTTTTCTTGGAAACATTTGTGTCCCTGCCTATAATGAACTTTTTAAGAAAACTGAATTTGATAGTCTGGCCACTACCCAAGACATCAGAACCATGCGGTGGAAGATGAACAAAGACCTTCAGACAATCTTTTGATAAGATCACCTGAAAGCCCGAGAAAGACTTGTATCGATGGCACATGTGGCATAATATGGAAATACCGATATGAGTGTGCAAATGTGATTTGTTACGTATGAAGCAATTACCATCCAGAAATGTATGTTGAATATGCACTGAAGAACCGATCTCAGACATGCTCAGTTACTTCACAACAGCAAGACATGAAATGGTTAATGTGGTTCAGGCGAGTGAAACAACTTTTAAAGCATTGACACATACTCCATCGAGAAACTATCTAATTAATGAATCAATCAGAATAGAGTTAAATACACTGGTACCTGTTAGAGGGATTGAAATTGAAGTTGAAGTGGAGAGTTACATGGAATTTGGATCGGGCCAATTGAGGGCTAAGGAGAAATCATGTTTAGTAAGAATTATCCACAAGATGGATACGAGTAAAAGATAGAGCTGGAGAATCTTTTAAGTCCATGATTGGTTGATTAGATGTTAAACTGTAATGTTGCATGAAATGATTGTCAGACTGAATTTAACTGTGACTGTAATAATTGTGTTTTGTAGGTAACAGAGCGTGGGAAAAACCAGTGCGTATCCAGTATGAGGTGGTTTTGGTGGTGCCTCCTGTGTCACTACTACCGCAACTACCATGCTTTACAGGTCTAACAGGACCTGTCCCATCAATCAACACGTTTTACATAATATCGAAACCTTTGCTCAAGTGAAACTGACAGTAAATGAGATACTTAAGTATGAGCTGCACAATTATGTGGCACAATTCGGATACGACATTCCCCTGTTGTCTGAGGGCTTCAGTGAGATCGTGATGCGACTGAACTCCTCGCCAAAGCATTTTTATGTTTTGGAACAAGACAACTCGAGAATAGATATTGAAATTGACAGCATAGGGGATAACTCACACTGGTGGGATATTGGGCTTAATACATCAGCACACCCTTACATTCGTATTATTTCACACGCTCTGATAGTTCTCCAACTTGTAATGATAGTGTATTTGATATATGTAACGTGTGGAGTAAGACTTTGATACATAAGCCAATTGGGTACTCATGCCCATGACTAACCAGCAGTAATAAATTAATTGAGCACACCAAAAGAGAAGATCCGAAGCAATGTAGAGGAGACCCCAGGCGGGGTAACACCAGGAAAGATTAAAGAAACAGAGGATACCCCAGGCGGGGCAGAATTGGAACACCGGAACAGTGAATTGAATTTAAGTAAGGGGTCAGAGGTTGTTCCTTCTCCTCAAAGGAATGGACTGTAAGGAAGGGAGAAATCTTCAAGACTCCCTACTAACTAACACCCAAGTTGACAGAGCAATAAGAACTAACTAGATTAGTCAAGAGCCGATTGTGAGAAGTCAATAAGGATATTTCCTTCTCAAAGATGGGAATTGTAAGAAATATCTGTTAGATTCAAAGATGGGGTTTTAATTCTTAGAACAGAGACTGACAACATGCAGCCGGGAACAGATAGCAGAAATGCCAGCAAGGTCGAATATCAAGCATCAAAAGACAAATAGAAGTGATAAGGGAATCGTAAAATGCAAAACAACACATGGTGGGGGATAATAGACAAAAATGGAGCCGAAAAGTCATAAAATGTTGTTAAAGAAACATAACAAAACATTCCTCAGAAAGATAGGAGTGAGGCCTTGTCAGTCATGCAGAAAGGGACGGCGAGGGATGCTTTTCCGCTTCACAATTGGACAATAGGATGGAGGATCAAATGATTGACACCAGGTGATTACCAGCCCACCGAAATAACTATAAATATAGACGACCGAGAGAGGAAATCAGGCAGTTAGGGGCGAAAGTTTCCCAAGGTGGCTACGGCCTAACACCTTGGTCAGGTTTAGCCTCTGAGGTGGCTGACGGCCTAACACCTCCAACAGCTCGAGAGATGACCCAACGGAAGTGACCGCTGCAGCAGACTGCAGGATCCACCCAATCCGAGACCACCGTACTGCCTCCCCGTCCGTCCGGTCGTGGCATTCCGCTCCGGGAGTCGTAGATCGCTCTCTACTGTCACGGGTTGTATGTCTATTATACTCAGCTTAAACCATATGTAATATCTGATTATGCTTTAAAACTGTAGCTCTTTAATAAAAGCCTTGCAACTCCTAAAACCCTGTTGGGTAATCTGTGTGAGCCTGTGATCCGGATCTTATAGTGGTGTCAGAAGTGGGATCACAGAGTTAGGCGTTGTAAGGTTCCGGTCGGGGTGACCGGAGGGACCGGTCAAACGCACGTGATCGTTGCTTAGACTGAGTATAGTGTTTTATTCTCTCTGAAAGAAGAGAGCGGTAAAGAGCTTGTTGAAAGATAAAACCAGAAATACAATGGCGTTGGCATATCACCGGGAACAGTTGATAGATAGCCTGAAGGAGGTAAAGCATAAAGTGCAGGAGAGAGAGGGAGAGATAAAGAAGGAAAAAGATCTAATTTGCAGGCTAATGGAAAACAAAGAAATATATATCCATCTGTGCTGTTTTGGGAATGGCAATGAAGGCTAGGGCTTGTAGTTTGTGTGTGTGGGAGACATAGTGGCAAGAGAGATAGAGAGCAAGGTGGAGAAGGAGAGTAAAAGGAAAAGTAAGAAATATAAATGCTTCTGTGCTATCTGAATGTGTAAGCTGAGAATAAATAATAAGCTGTCGACCTTTAAGTAAAGAGAAAGCCAGTTGGCAAATGCCTACGGCCACACTAGTCTGAAAACGCTTGATCTCGGAAGTTAAGCAGCGTTAGGCCTGGTCAGTACTTGGATGGGAGACTGCCTGGGAATACCAGGTGCAGTTGGCTTTTGCTGCCACCCACAGGCTGCTCCCAACATTCACACAGCCATTAAACAATCAACAACCTTTTCGCTGCTCCATCCTGCACTCAATCTCTCTCTCTCTCTCACTCTCCCGCTCACTTTCTTTTGACCATTTCTTTACTGCACGTTCTACTGCTGCCACACAAAGGCAAGGGGCTCCAAACACAATCAACAACAAAAAACAAGAACAAAATAACCCAGCAAAACAACACACCCAAAGCAGCAAGTCTTGAAGTAAAGAGATCCAAAGCAGCCCAGCACACACTCACACACTACTCTCAAACTACCACGTCCCATCTCATCTCTGCAACTAAGTACAGCCAGGCCTGCTTAGTACTTGAGTAGGAGACCGCCTGGCAGTACCAGGTGCACTAGGATTTTCTTGTCAGTGGAGGCTGTCGCTGCCTTTATTCAGCAGTCCTTTTGCTGATCACTCCTGTGCTTTCTATGTCTCGCTCTCTCCCGCTCTCTCTCACTCTCTCACTTTCCTTGCCTCATTTCCTTGCAGCCCGTTCTCCTGCCGGGTCAGCCCACTGCGCAAATTGGGACCACCGGCTCCTTTTATCCATATGCGGAAAGGACACATCTTTTTCTGGTCTGAAGTGGAGAAAGGTGACTAGGATTGGGGTCCAGGCCAGGGGTTCCCAACCCTCCTGGAATGAGCAGGGAGTGTTTGGGGGAGTGAGTGAGTGATTTGGGGGAGTGTGTGAGTGATTTGCTTGAGTGAGCGAGTGAATGGTGAAACTAAGCTACGTTTGAAGCTTAAGGCAATGAAGGGTAGAGCTTGTAGTTTGTGTCTGTGGGAGACATTGTGCCAAGAGAGACAGAGTAAAGTGGGGAAGGGGTAAAATGCAAAACAAAGAAAACAATATCCATCTGTGCTGTATGAATCTATGAACCTATAAGCTAGCAAAAAGGTAAAAGCGACTGGACTGCGGGCCTTGAACTAAAGAGAAAGCCAGTTGGCAAATGCCTACAGCCACACTAGTCTGAGCACGCTCAGAGGGCTGTGGGAGGCGCTGGAGCGAGCAGGTGCTGTTTGCTGCTTGATTACTGAAGGGAGTTTGGAAAAAGTTGCTGGTGGGTTTTTGGGTTGTTTTTCTCTTCGTGTTTTAGGATCTTTTCGGAGCGCCAGGATCCTCAGATGACAGTGTTCCCAGGATGAAATTAATCAGGGGAGAAAATGTTGGAGAAGGAAGAATAAACGGCCCAAGGATTAGGGACGGCACTGCTGGAGGTTTGGGAAGGAGAAGACGGTGGTGGTGCATTGCGACGATAACGTGATAGGAGCTTGGGATATTATCCAGGTTGTGCATGAGGGCTGCGGGGAAGGAAGCAGCTTTGCCTGCCGTCCAAAGCTGAACGTTGGGTTGGAGGTGACGGTTAGTAGACAAGAGGAGGTGGAAAGACTTTTACTGAGTTTTGGAGGTTGGAGATAAGATCTTGGAGGTATCTGTGCTGTGTTGGGAATGGCAATGAAGGCTAGGGCTTGTAGTTTGTGTGTGTGAGAGACATAGTGGCAAGAGAGATAGAGAGCAAGGTGGAGAAGGGGAGTAAAAGGAAAAGTAAGAAATATAAATGCTTCTGTACTTTCTGAATGTGTAAGCTGAGAATAAATAATAAGATGTGGACCTTTAAGTAAAGAGAAAGCCAGTTGGCAAATGCCTACGGCCACACTAGTCTGAAAACGCCCGATCTCGTCTGATCTCGGAAATTAAGCAGAGTCAGGCCTGGTCAGTACTTGGATGGGAGACTGCCTGGGAATACCAGGTGCTGTAGGCTTTTGCTGCCACCCACAGGCTGCTCCCAACATTCACACGGCCGTTAAACAATCAACAACCTTTTCGCTGCTCCATCCTGCACTCAATCTCTCTCTCCCGCTCACTTTCTTTTGACCATTTCTTTACTGCACATTCTCCTGCTGCCACACATAGAAACATAGAATCTAGAAGCAGGAGTAGGCCAATCGAGCCTGCTCCACCATTCAATACGATCATGGCTGATCATCCAAATCCAGTACCCTATCCCTGCTTTAATCCCCACAATACACATATCCCACCCTACCCCCGTAACCCCACGTATTTAATTCCCCCTAACATATCCTATCCTATCCCCATAACCTCACATATTTAATCCCCCCTAACACTAAGGGTCAATTTATCATAGCCAAATCAACCTAACCCGCACATTTTTGGACTGTGGGAGGAAACCAGAGCACCCGGAGGACACCCACGCAGACACGGGGAGAATGTGCAAACTCCACACAGACAGTCACCCGAGGTCAGATTCGAACCCGGGTCCCTGGCGCTGTGAGGCACCAGTGCTAACCACTATGCCACCGTGTTGCACACAAAGGCAAGGGGGTCCAAACACAATCAACAACAAAAAAACAAGAACAAAATAACCCAGCAATACAACACACCCAAAGCAGCAAGTCTTGAAGTAAAGAGATCCAAAGCAGCCCAGCACCCTCTCACACACTACTCTCAAACTACCACATCCCATCTCATCTCTGCAACTAAGTACAGACAGGCCTGCTTAGTACTTGAGTAGGAGACCGCCTGGCAGTACCAGGTGCACTAGGATTTTCTTGTCAGTGGAGGCTGTCGCTGCCTTTATTCAGCAGTCCTTTTGCTGATCACTCCTGCGCTTTCTATGTCTCGCTCTCTCCTGCTCTCTCTCACTCTCTCACTTTCCTTGCCTCATTTCCTTGCAGCCCGTTGTCCTGCCGGGTCGGCCCACTGCGCAAATCGGGACCACCGGCTCCTTTTATAAGAACATAAGAACATAAGAAACAGGAGCAGGAGTAGGCCAATCGGCCCCTCGAGCTTGCTCCGCCATTCTCTAAGATCATGGCTGATCTGATCCTAACCTCAAATCTAAAGAACACAAGAAGTAGGAGCAGGACCCGGCCACTCAGCCCCTGGGCCCGCTCCGCCACCCACAGGGCCTTGACCGATCCGAACTCACCCTCATGTCCAATTTCCTGCCCGCTCCCTGTAACCCCTAATTCCCTTTACTTCTAGGAAACTGTCTATTTCTGTTTTAAATTTATTTAATGATGTAGCTTCCACAGCTTCCTGGGGCAGCAAATTCCACAGACCTACTACCCTCTGAGTGAAGAAGTTTCTCCTTATCTCAGTTTTGAAAGAGCAGCCCCTTAATCTAAGACTATGCCCCCTAGTTCTAGTTTCACCCATCATCGGGAACATCCTCCCCGCATCCACCCGATCCAACCCCTTCACAATCTTATATGTTTCAATAAGATCGCCTCTCATTCTTCTGAACTCCAATGAGTAGAGTCCCAATCTACTCAACCTCTCCTCATATGTCCACCCCCTCATCCCTGGGATTAACCAAGTGAACCTTCTTTGTACTGCCTCGAGAGCAAGTATGTCTTTTCTTAAGTATGGACACCAAAACTGTATGCAGTATTCCAGGTTCGGTCTCACCAATACCTTATATAACTGCAGCAATACCTCCCTGTTTTTATAATCTATCCCCCTAGCAATAAAAGCCAACATTCCGTTGGCCTTCTTGATCACCTGCTGCACCTGCATACTAACTTTTTGATTTTCTTGCACTAGGACCCCCAGATCCCTTTGTACTGCAGTACTTTCCAGTTTCTCGCCATTAAGATAATAACTTGCTCTCTGATTTTTCCTGCCAAAGTGCATAACCTCACATTTTCCAATATTGTATTGCATCTGCCAAATCTCTGCCCACTCACCCAGCCTGTCTATATCCCCTTGTAGGTTTTTTATGTCCTCCTCACTTTCTACTTTCCCTCCCATCTTTGTATCATCTGCAAACTTTGATATGTTACACTCGGTCCCCTCCTCCAAATCGTTAATATAGATTGTAAAGAGTTGGGGACCCAGCACCGACCCCTGCAGAACACCACTGGCTACTGGTTGCCAGTCCGAGAATGAACCATTTATCCCAACTCTCTGCTTCCTGTTAGATAACCAATCCTCCACCCATGCCAGAATATTACCCCCAATCCAGTGATTTTTTATCTTGAGCAATAATCTTTTATGTGGCACCTTGTCGAATGCCTTCTGGAAGTCTAAATACACTACATCCACTGGTTCCCCTTTATCCACCCTGTACGTTATGTCCTCAAAGAACTCAAGCAAATTTGTCAGACACGACTTCCCCTTCATAAAGCCATGCTGACTTTGTCCTATTAAATTATGCTTATCTAAATGTTCCGTTACTGTCTCCTTAATAATAGACTCCAAAATTTTACCCACCACAGATGTTAGGCTAACTGGTCTATAATTTCCAGCCTTCTGCCTACTACCCTTTTTAAATAAGGGTGTTACATTAGCAGTTTTCCAATCTGCCGGGACCTTTGCTGAGTCCAGGGAATTTTGGAAAATTATTACCAAAGCATCCACAATCCCTACTGCCACTTCCCTCAAGACCCTAGGATGTAAGCCATCAGGTCCAGGGGATTTATCCGCCTTGAGTCCCATTATTTTACTGAGTACCAATTCCTTAGTGATATTAATCATATTTAGCTCCTCCCCCCCTAGAGCCCTCTGTTTGCCCAGTGTTGGGATATTCTTAGTGTCCTCTACCGTCAAGACTGAAACAAAATATTTGTTCAGCATTTTTGCCATCTCCATGTTTCCCACCATTAATTTCCCGGTCTCATCCTCTAAGGGACCTACGTTTGCCTTAACCACCCTTTTTCTTTTTATATAACTATAGAAACTCTTGCTATCTGTTTTTATATTTTTTGCTAATTTATTTTCATAATCTATCTTCCCTTTCTTAATCAATCCTTTAGTTACTTTTTGCTGTCTTTTGAAGACTTCCCAATCTTCTATCCTCCCACTAAGTTTGGCTACCTTATATGTCCTTGTTTTTAGTTGGATACTATCCTTAATTTCTTTACTTAGCCACGGATGGCTGTCATTTCTTTTACACCCTTTTTTCCTCAGTGGAATATATATTTTTTGAAAGTTGTAAAATAACTCCTTAAATGAACACCACTGCTCATGTACCGTCTTACCCTTTAATCTATTTTCCCAGTCCACTTTAATCAATTCTGCTCTCATACCATCATAGTCTCCTTTATTCAAGCTCAGTACGCTTGTTTGAGAACCAACCTTCTCACCCTCTAATTGGATATGGAATTCAACCATGTTATGGTCACTCATTCCAAGGGGATCCTTAACTAGGACATTATTAATTAATCCTGACTCATTACACAGGACCAGGTCCAAAGTTGCTTACCCCCTTGTAGGATCAGTTACATACTGCTCAAGAAATCCATCCCTAATACACTCAATAAACTCTTCCTCAAGGCTGCCCTGCACAATTTGATTTGTCCAGTTAATATGATAGTTAAAACCCCCCATAATTATAGCTGCTCCCTTATTACATGCCCCAACTATTTCCTGATTAATACTTCTTCCAGCGGAGTTGCAACTATTAGGAGGCCTATATACTACTCCCACTAGTGTTTTTCCCCCCTTATTATTCCTTATCTCCACCCAAACTCTTTCATTATCCTGATCCTTTGACCCAATATAATTTCTCTGTATTACAGTGATTCCTTCCTTTATTAACATAGCCACCCCACCTCCCCTTCCTTCCTGCCACTCATTCCTGATTGTCAAATACCCTGGCATATTTAATTCCCAGTCGTTGTCACCCTGCAGCCATGTTTCTGTAATGGCCATAAGATCATACCCATATGTAGTTATTTGTGCCGTTAACTCGTCCATTTTGTTACGAATGCTACGTGCATTCAGATAAAGAACTTTCAAATATGTTTTGTGACACTTAGTTCCTGCTTTTTCCTTTTTTAACACTTTACCATTTACTCCATACCTTCTGTCCCTTCCTGACACGCTTTCCTCTGTCTCCTTGCTCAGGTGCCCAACCCCCTGCCACTTTAGTTTAAACCCTCCCCAACAGCACTAGTAAACACTCCCCCTAGGACAGCGGTCCCGGCCCTGCCCAGGTGCAGACCGTCCAATTTGTACTGGTCCCACCTCCCCCAGAACCGGTTCCAATGTCCCAGGAATTTGAATCCCTCCCCCTTACACCATTCCTCTAGCCACGTATTCATTTGAAATATCCTCCTATTTCTACCCTGACTAGCACGTGGCACTGGTAGCAATCCTGAGATTACTACCTTTGAGGTCCTATTTTTTAATTTTTCTCCTAACTCCCTATATTCTGCATTTAGGACCTCATCCCCTTTTTTACCGATATCGTTGGTGCCTATGTGCACCACGACAGCTGGCTGTTCGCCCTCCCCCTCCAAAATGTTCTGTAGCCGCTCCGAGACGTCCTTGACCCTTGCACCAGGGAGGCAACACACCATCCTGGAGTCTAGGTTGCGGCCGCAGAAACGCCTATCTATTCCCCTTACAATTGAGTCCCCTATCACTATAGCTCTTCCACACTTTTTCCTCCCAGCCTGTGCAGCAGAGCCACCCATGGTGCCAGGAAGTTGCCTGCTGCTGCCTTCCCCTGAGAAGTCATCCCCCCCAACAGTATTCAAAGTGGTATATCTGTTTGAGAGAGGGATGTCCACAGGGGACCCCTGCACTACCTGCCTGCACCTCTTACTCTGCCTGGTGGTCACCCATTTACTTCCTGCCTGTGCACCCTTTGCCTGCGGTGTGACCAACTCTCTAAACGTGCTATCCACGAGGTTCTCAGCATCGCGAATGCTCCAATACGCCACCATCCGCAGCTCCAGCGCCGCAATGCGGTCTGTCAGTAGCTGCAGTTGGATACACTTCCCGCACACATGGTTGTCAGGGACACCGAAAGGGTCCCTGATTTCCCACATCGAGCAGGAGGAGCATAACATGGGGCTGGGCTGTCCTGTCATGACTTACCCTTTAATTAATTGAACTTAAATTAAATCAAATCAATACCACCAATTACACTCAATTAAATGATATACTCAAGGGCCCTTGGTTACTAGCACTAGAAACTATATCCACAAAATTAAGACCTTCTAAACTTTATAAACTATGAACCTTAACTGTCAAACTATAGAGTAGTATAAATACTTACCTAGCCGTACTCACCCAATCAGCTGCTCCCTCCTGCCCGCGTCACATTTTGAATCATGACGTGGCTCTGGAACGCCGCCGCCGGTCTGAGATAGGTATGCTGGACCTTCGGTCTCGTCGCTCCCGACACCAGCCATATGCGGAAAGGACACATCTTTTTCTGGTCTGATGTGGACAAAGGTGACTAGGATTGGGGTCCAGACCAGGGGTTCCCAACCTTCCTGGAATGAGCAGGGAGTGTTTCGGGGAGTGAGTGAGTCATTTGGGGGAGCTTGTGAGTGATTTGCTTGAGTGAGCGAGTGAATGGTGAAACTAAGCTACTTTTGAAGCTTAAGGCAATGAAGGGTAGCGCTTGTAGTTTGTGTCTGTGGGAGACATTGTGCCAAGAGAGACAGAGAGTAAGGTGGGGAAGGGGTAAAATGGAAAACAAAGAAATATATATCCATCTGTGCTGTATGAATCTATGAACCTATAAGCTAGCAAAAAAGTAAAAGCGACTGGACTGCGGGCCTTGAACTAAAGAGAAAGCCAGTTGGCAAATGCCTACGGCCAAACTAGTCTGAGCATGCTGAGAAGGCTGTGGGAGGCACTGGAGCGAGCAGGTGCTGTTTGCTGCTTGATTACTGGAGGGAGTTTGGAAAAAGTTGCTGGCGGGTTTTTGGGTTGTTTTTCTCTTCGTGTTTTAGGAGCTTTTCGGAGCGCCAGGATCCTCAGACGACAGTGATCCCAGGATGAAATTAATCAGGGGAGAAAATGTTGGGGAATGAAGAATAAACGGCCCAAGGATTAGGGATGGCACTGCCAGAGGTTTGGGAAGGAGAAGACGGTGGTGGTGCATTGCGACGATAACGTGATAGGAGCTTGGGATGTTATCCAGGCTGTGCATGAGGGCTGCGGGGAAGGAAGCAGCTCTGCCTGCCGTCCAAACCTGAACGTTGGGTTGGAGGTGACGGTCAGTAGACAAGTGGAGGTGGAAAGACTTTTACTGAGTTTTGGAGGTTGGAGATAAGATCTTGGAGGTATCTGTGCTGTTTTGGGAATGGCAATGAAGGCTAGGGCTTGTAGTTTGTGTGTGTGGGAGACATCGTGGCAAGAGAGATAGAGAGCAAGGTGGAGAAGGGGAGTAAAAGGAAAAGTATGAAACATAAATGCTTCTGTGCTTTCTGAATGTGTAAGCTGAGAATAAATAATTAGCTGTGGACCTTTAAGTAAACAGAAAGCCAGTTGGCTAATGCCTACGGCCACACTAGTCTGAAAACGCACGATCTCGTCTGATATTGGAAATTTAGCAGAGTCAGGCCTGGTCAGTACTTGGATGGGAGACTGCCTGGGAATACCAGGTGCAGTCGGCTTTTGCTGCCACCCACAGGCTGCTCCCAACATTCACACTGCCGTTAAACAATCAACAACCTTTTCGCTGCTCCATCCTGCACTCAATCTCTCTCTCTCTCACTCTCCCGCTCACTTTCTTTTGACCATTTCTTTACTGCACATTCTCCTGCTGCCACACAAAGGCAAGGGGGTCCAAACACAATCAACAACAAAAAACCAAGAACAAAATAACCCAAAAAACAACACACCCAAAGCAGCAAGTCTTGCAGTAAAGAGATCCAAAGCAGCCCAGCACACACTCACACACTACTCTCAAACTACCACATCCCATCTCATCTCTGCAGAGGAAAGGGGGTTGGACATGGGGCAGTAGTTTGCAAGGACAGGGGGTCAGGAACCCGCTGTCATCTCGCTCCCACGCTCCTTTCCCCCGGGCGTGTCTGTCATCACGGAGCCGATCCAACCGGCAGTGGCGGGGGACCCAATTGAGATAATTATCAAGTGGTTTACAGGCGCTTAAGAGCCTTTTTTCACTTTTTAAATTTCCCTGCATGGCCACGGGATTCACGCAACTCGGGAACCATGTCTGTCAACCTGAGGCGTAAGTTCCGTGGCCATTTCTCCAGCTGATTATTTGACAGCATGGAAAACAAACCAAAATAAAAACATGTTGATTACATCAGCTAACAGATTGATGGAGATTCTGTTCTACTTGAAAAGCTACCGGTAAATGTTAATTCAGAAATTCCTGAAGGGATGTGAGTGTTGAAGGCTCCCCTCCTACCCTGGATGGTGAGGGAAATACATTTTTCACTGGCCATTCTCAGCTGTTGCCTTCCAACTCAAGAATAATCGCAGTGAATTGATCTGCACTATAAAAAATGACATATACCATTTAAATAAATTTGTGTGTTGTTTCTGGTCAGGGTTTTCTCACCGTATACTGTGATTGTCCAGTTACAGATTAATTCAAGTCATCAACTGTAACAATTTCATTCTCATCACTCATTCCACTGGTTCAAGTTGCTTTCAGTCCCTGAATATAACGAATTTAATTTTTCAGTCTGAGACTTTAGGGTGAATTTCTGTGGAGGTTCTCTCACTTGTCCATTGTTAACTTCAACGGAAGAGCTGCAGGAATCCCAGAAACACATAAGCACTACTTACACTGTTTGTCAGGGTTTCCGCAGCTCTTCCGCTGAACTTGCATAAAATTGTAATTCCACCCCTTTACAATTACATTTAAAATCTGCTTAATTTTATATATTACCCATACACACACATCTTTTAGTTGTACCAGTTACTGATACAACAGTCTATAGATTTGTGACTAAAGCACCAATAACTTCCCAATTAACTTACTTTTTAAATTATGTTCTTGGTCATATTTGTCGATGGCGTCATATTACTTAATGATAATATTATTTAAATATTTCTTTGTCACTCATATATAACTTTTATTATATTATTGTAGAGTAAAGATTCAACACCCACTTTGTTAGATTAAACATCAAATGCAATGTGGCCATGGTCCCTTTAAGGATCCCAGCTTAAAACGCGTCATGAATGACATCACCACACCCGCTCCATCTCATTGGGCCAGGTAACGTGCTGGGCGGGGCTTAATAGGCCCCATTAAGGTAAGTTCATTTTCAACAGCGGGATGGAGCCAGCAGCGGGGTCGCGACCCGTCACGGACACTGCCCGCACCGGACCCGCCCAGGTAGGCAAAATTCTGGCCTTTGTTACCTGATTGGATGATTCTTGACTGCCAGTCAAACAGCCTTCCCCCCCCCCCATTCCAATATTTTTATAACTAATAAATGAAAGTGTTCAAAAGAATATGAAAGAAACACAATTTTTTTGAATGATATTTCTCCAGGGCTGCTCGCAGCAGTGTCCTGGAGATTAATCTTTCATTCCTGGAGACTCCAGGACAATCCTGGAGGGTTAGCAACCCTTGCGGCACCTCGCTTGAGATTCTTTTCATGTTTTCCCAGGCACAACATAATAAAACCTCCGCCGTCTTTGCACCAAAATGGCTGCAGTCTGTCGCCAGGAATTTCCTCAGGGGTTATTCCCATTGGCCGCCATAACATTGGCCGATTTTCTGAGGAAGTTACGACGGCCGTTCAGGAGCAGACTTGAGGAGATTCCCGGCGTGTGTGTTTATTAAAGATGCGATTGAAGTGACATGAAGGGAAAACCCTCTGCAACTGAAAGAGTTCATTGTGCAGCCAACAGTGTGAGACAGTGCCAGGTGTAGTGTGAAATATTTTTATTAAAAACAATTAGGACAAACAATGCCCGGCACATAAGTAAAGGCCTTCTATAAGAAACCTTTTTCGAGCTGCCTGCGCAAAGCTACAATCCCATTAATAACTTTTAGCTACCAGCTCTTGACAATGTAGTAAGAAAACTAACAGCATCTGACCATATATATTGTTATACTGTTCTAATAAAGTCAGGCAATTTAGTGATGGTCAATGGGTCAATTTTCTTTTTGCATCTAGTCAAAGAACACATGGTTATCTTGTTAGGAAGTCCTGATTATATTTCTCATTGTACCTCACTGCTTCTATTAAGTGCCTGTTGGAGATTAAACATAGCATTGCGACGTTCAGTACATAATAGTAGATTAACTTGATTGTGGCAGACAGCGCAAGGTGAAAGAGAAATCAACTTATTGGAGCTCCCTGTAAGGGATAGGAGTAAATATCGGGCCTGGGTTTGGTTTTCTTCTGTGGTTGATTGCTGTGTGCAGTGTTAGCTTGGTTGAGAGGTGTCCTCATTTCCTTTCAGGATATATTCTAATTGATTGTTGGAGATTCCATGGGACATAGGACACTGTTGGTGAATAGGATGTATGGTAAACAGGAGAAATATGGTAAACAGGAGATCTATGGTAAACAGGAGATCTATGGTAAACAGGAGATCTATGGTAAACAAGAGATCTAAGGTAAACAGGAGATCTATGGTAAACAGGAGATCTATGATAAACAGGAGATCTATGGTAAACAGGAGATCTATGGTAAACAAGAGATCTAAGGTAAACAGGAGATCTATGGTAAACAGGAGATCTATGGTAAACAGGAGATCTATGGTAAACAGGAGATCTAAGGTAAACAGGAGATCTATGGTAAACAGGAGATCTATGATAAACAGGAGATCTATGGTAAACAGGAGATCTATGGTAAACAAGAGATCTAAGGTAAACAGGAGATCTATGGTAAACAGGAGATCTATGATAAACAGGAGATCTATGGTAAACAGGAGATCTATGGTAAACAGGAGATCTATGGTAAACAGGAGATCTATGGTAAACAGGAGATCTATGATAAACAGGAGATCTAAGGTAAACAGGAGATCTAAGGTAAACAGGAGATCCATGGTAAACAGGAGATGTATGGTAAATAGGAGATCTATGGTAAACAGGAGATCCATGGTAAACAGGAGATCTATGGTAAATAGGAGATCTATGGTAAACAGGAGATCCATGTTAAACAGGAGATCTATGGTAAACAGGAGATGTATGATAAACAGGAGATCTATGGTAAACAGGAGATCCATGGTAAGCAGGAGATCTATGGTAAATAGGAGATCTATGGTAAACAGGAGATCCATGTTAAACAGGAGATCTATGGTAAACAGGAGATGTATGATAAACAGGAGATCTATGGTAAACAGGAGATCCATGGTAAACAGGAGATCTATGGTAAATAGGAGATCTATGGTAAACAAGCGATATATGGTAAACAGGGAGACTTGAGCTATCTGCAATGACAGAATTTGGTGAAGCCTCCAAGGCTCCAGCTGATCATAACACAGCATTTAATATACAGCTCAAAAAGTAACAAGTAATGGATAGGATCCAGTCCATATTGTACATGGCAACAGGTTCTGATCTTCATATTGTGGCATTTGGACTCTGATGAAATACCTTTGTCTCTGGATGCTGATTCGTCATCTCCCACAATAAAAGCCACAGTTCAAACGAATCCCGCAAGTCAACGTCTGTGGTCCCTGGATATTTTCTCAAAATCCATTGGCTGAGACAAAAAGTATGACCTTTGACACATGCTTGGCCTGGAAAGTGCGATCGAGGTATTCAGACATATCCACGTCCACCTCTATGGTGCAAGGTCCTTTCAAAGGCTGAACGAGAATGAGCTCGCCCGTCTGTCTGTCGGATCGCTGGACTACAAACTGCCCTCGGTTGCTTCCTCCTACAATGCCAAAACGCAAGCTGTCTGGCCCTGGCCTCCCGGGAGCAGCAGCTGTCGCCATACGGAACAGGGTGACCGGGGTCTTCAGTTTCGAGGGCATCGACAGGTAATGGAAGGAGATGGTCTTAGCAGCATGATGGCAGGATTTGCTGTTCATAGGGCAGGGGTGACGTTCACATTGACTGGAAACAAGAAAAACAGAAGAGATGAAAGGCCATCGACGTGAAACGTTAACTCTGTTTCTCTCTCCACAGTTGCTGCCTGATCTGCTGAGTATTTCCAGCATTTTCCGTTTCTATTTCAGATTTCCAGCATCTGCAGCATTTTGCTTTTGATACATTCTGGTGATGTTTAAAAAAAATATACATCGTATTTACAGCACAGAAACAGGCCATTCGGCCCAACTGGTCCATGCCGGTGTTTATGCTCCACTCGAGCCTCCTCCCACCCCTCTTCAACCATCCCTATCAGCAGAGCATTCCATCCCGTTCTCCCTCATGTGTTTATCTAGCTTCCCCTTAAATGCATCTATGCTATAAATATTGCCATCTTTAACAGTGTATGGCGGTCTTTTGTTTATTGTTTTACTTTAACATAAGGCTATGAGATCTGTGACTCTTTTTCTCCACATACAGCTCTCGTGGGTTTGCCAACTTCTGTTGGACGCCAGGGGCGTGTGTAATGACTCCTCCCTCCCGTCTTCCTTCTCCGCTGTGGCCTCTGCTCAGCACCTCGCCATAATAATGAGGCCAAGATTGAGAGGATGAAAGCAAAATGAAATACCCTGAGACGCTTGTTTAAATTAACAGATGGTGCATTGACCTAGCAGTGGAACGTTGAAAATCCGACCGGATGGTATCAAGTATGATTTCTGGCTTTGATTGGCATTAGAACTCAAATGCCATGATGGTGCAAGATTCAGTAAATTTGTGGCCAGCTGCAACATGGACAACAGGAGGAAAACCTATATCAGGACCACTTGCTACCAGATATGCGTGTCCCACTAGAGTGACATCAATCACTGTGGTGCAGAAATCCATAATCCAAACCCTCCTAACTACACCCGGAAGGATAATGTTGGAGAAGCTCATGAATTGAGCTAATAGGTGGAAAAACTGGGAAAGCAGGTATTATTTTTTGGGTCCTCATGATCTGAGCAATGCTGAGAAGGCCTCATTTATTGACTATCCTTAGTTGCCCCGAACAACCAAGTAGCTTGCTCGGCTTCTTCTGAGGGCATTAAGAGTCAAATCCATATTATGGACTAGAATCACTGGGTAGGGGTGGCAGCTTCCATTCCCTGAGAGACATTAGTGAACCAGTTGGGTTTTTGCAACAATCCAGCAGCTTTCATGGTCATTTTTCTAGAGCTAGCCCACAAATAGCCAGATTTATTTGAATTCCATTTCACTACTTGCTATGGTGAGATTTAGATTCACGACCTCTGGGTTGCTAATCCACTACCATAACCACCACCCCACCATACCCATGTTGAAGGTAAACTTTACATTGTGATTCAATCACATACTTTTTCCAAGGTCAGCGTAGACTATTTGGGTCCAGATCAAACATTGTCTTTGAAGGAATTAAAGCTTCAGTCCAAAATAAACCTTTTTATTACTAAAATCTTTTAATATAGATCAAACAGTGTGTATAAACTATTCTCTGTGGTATTTTAATGAATTGATTAACACAGAGTCCTGTGGTCACTATTTCAACAAATTCGATAACCTGTTTCTTTTATTTTGTTAACTTTTAATTGCCTTCCTTGAGCTTTGAAAAACTATCTTTCAACCAACAGTTTACTCTGGAACCAATAATACAGTGGAACTTTAATTTATAATTTTGACCTGCTGAATAAATTTGCTGATTATGGGATGTGCAGCCACTTCAGTTGTTAAGCTATAGAGTGGAATGAGAATATGTGGTGCATGGGACAGAAAATGGTGCTTTATAGACACATGAATTTATAAATTCATCGAAAGAACTTGCACTTATAAAGCACCTGTCATGACCTCTGGATGGCCTAAAGCCCTTCACAGCCAATGAAGTACTTTTGAAGTATCGTCACTGTTGTAACATAGGGAAATGAAGCAGCCAATTTGCACACAGCAAGGTCCCACAAACAGCAATGAGATAAGTCTCAGCTGCTTAATGATGGTGGTTTAAGGGAGGAAGGTTGGCTAGGATACTGGGAGAACGCACCTACTTTTCTTCAAATAGTGCCACGGGATCTTTTACATCCACCTGAGAGGGAAAATGGGGCCTCAGAGTAACATCTCATCTGACAGCAGCTCTGACAGTGCAGCACTGAAGTGTGGGCCTAGATTATGTGCCCAAGTCACCAGAGTGGGGCTTGGACCCACAACCTTCTGGCCCCGAGGCAAGAGTGCCACCTCTGAGGCAAGGCTGACATGTACAAATTCCTGCACAGATTTACTTACAATGGCGATGTTTTAACATAACTGACATTCCCATGAGGCTGTGGACACTCTGGATTAACACACTGAAATCCTCCTCCCGTGTTGATACAAGTTGCCTCTCTTGTGCAGTTGTGCTGTGATGTTGCACACTCATCTATATCTGGAAAAAACCAGACCAAAAGAAAAACATGAGAGCATGTTTTGAACATTTACCATACGGTACAGCCTTTGAACTTTTTTTAAGTAGTGCAATTAAATTAAAATTGCAGCAATAATGCTATTTAATTAACAAAGCAATGCATAATTTCACAAAAATTATCTTCTTGCTCTTTTCTTGTAGGTTTTTCCACCTTCCTCCTCAGGTGACATGCGCTGTTTGCCCAGCTTGGGAGTCCTTGGCTGGAAACCTCTTCCTGGGCATTTGGCAATGTTTCTCTGAGTCAGTTGGTAGGAAATGCCTAAGGGCACCCTCTGTCCCTCTCGGGAAGTGCCTTGATCTCACTTGGCACTGTCACAAATGACTTTTTTGCGCAGAATACTTGTGGGCTCAATTTGAACTCTGGAAACTGACAGGATAACTGGCTTGAAGTGGAATAGTGCCACTTTTGCTTGGATTCCTCAAAGCAATTAAAAAAAGAGCCATTGAATCAAACACGGTTGAAAACTTAAACCTTGCTCAGGTTTGCGTGGACTTTTGCTAAGCCGGCTGATATTTACTAGTTGGACTCCAGGGATCGCCGTTCCTTCATCGTCGCTGGGTCAAAACTCCCTCCCTAGCAGCACTGTGCGAGTAGCTTCACCACACGGACTGCAGCGGTTCAAGAAGGCGGCTCACCACCACCTTCTCAAGGGCAATTAGGGGTGGGCAATAAATGACCGACATTGCCAGCGTCGCCCATTTCCTAAGAATGGATAACAAAAGAAAAGCTTTACTCATGGCTTCCATATGTGGGGACTTACCATCATAGCTCCTACCATCATTGAGAAGTTTGTACGCAGCAGGACAGGTGCAGCGGTAGGACCCAGGGATGTTTACACAGGTATGCATGCAGAGACTGGCGAACCCTTCCAGTTGGAAAACCTCGCACTCGTTCACATCTGTGTGGAAGAATCAAAGCATTTCCTTAGCACAACTTTCCACACCACAACGAATACAGCCAGAGCAGTCCTGTAGGTCATGCTTTACAAGTGAACCTTGCCAGACTGGCAGTTGGTAAGAACTTGTACTTTGCGGACACATGGGCAGACACTTCTCAATCTCATTACCTCAAGGGCGTTCCCTCCTACAGCACACGTGGTTCCCAGCCTGAGGGGTTATAGAATCATAGAATGACACAGCACAGAAGGAGGCCATTCGGCCCATCATGCCTGTGCCGGCTCTTTGAAAGAGCTAACCAATTAGTCCCACTCCCCTGCTCTTTCCCGTTGGCCCTGCAAATTGTTCCCTTTCAAGTATTCATTCAATTCCCTTTTTAAGGTTATTGTTGAATCTGCTTCCACCACCCTTTCAGGCAGTGCATTCCAGATCATAACAACTCGCTGCGTAAAAAAATTCTCCTCACGTCGCCTCTGGTTCTTTTGGCAATCACCTGAAATCTGTGACCTCAGGTTACCAACCCTTCTGCCACTGGAAACAGTTTCTACTTATTTACTCTGTCAAAACCATTCATGATTTTGAGCACCTCTGTTAAATCTCCCCGTAACCTTCTCTACTCAGAAGAGAACAACCCCAGCTTCTCTAATCTCGCCATGTAACTGATGTCCCCCATCCCTGGTACCATTCTAGCAAATCCCCTTTGCACACTCTCTAAGGCCTTGACATCGTTCTGAAAGGTTGAGCAGGAAATCTTATTTTCCAGTCTTCAGCCAATTCTGCTTTAAATCAGTGTGCAGGAAATGTACAGATGTGATCTGAGTTGATTTGCCCTCGTCTCCCAGGGAATTAAGTTGTCTTCAATTGACGCAAATACAGAATGCCTTTAGTGTAGGCTACTAGTTGGTTACGTTTCAGCTCTGTCAAAAATGGCGAGGGACTAGGAATAGAGGTCAGCCTGACGAGCAAAGTGCTCTTACATTGCATGATACAGTCCATGATAGAAGCTGCAACTCTACCCAGATTAGGTTGCATCACCTTGTGTAGTGAGGCACGCGACTTGCTCATCGGCACAATATTTATGAGGATCCTTTGCTTCATCAGCGGCCATTGACGTAGTCACGAATCAACTCAGCAGGACCTGTGGCCTTTCTGTGCCTCTGCTTGTCTTCACCCACCACCCCACCCATGATCATCCTGCGTCGCCTCATCAAACTCACTTAAGACCCTTTGGAGGGCGTGTTTCTATTCTGGTGCCTGCTTTGAATGATGTGGGTGGTGTAGAGTTCTGAGATGCGGAGTACCAGCTTCTTTCCTTCTGGGCTTATGCTGCGCTGTCACTATAAAAGCTAACAACATCTTTCTACAGTGCTCGTGCTGATGTACAGAGAGAAATCTCAGAGCCGAGTTGAGAGTAAAACAGTGGAAACCAAACAGGATGGGAGAAGGAAATGCTGGAAAAATTAAGGGGACAGAGAATTTGTCAAAAAGGGAAAGGTTCTGAAAACAGAGAGAGAGGTGACAAGGTGGAGGAATTCAGGGAGGGAGTTAGAGGGCAGGGCCTAATGGCTGAAAGAGAGGTGCCAATGGCGGAACAGACGGAGCGGGGAACCAAGAGTTACCCAGTGTCAGCGCAGACAGGCCATGTGGTGACATTTGCCTGGAGGAGATTGCTGAGCTGGTGCGGAGCAAGACCACAGATTGATTTGAAAGACAAAGTGAGATCTTGAGGACACTTCACTGGGATAGGGAGTGCCAGTGGAGCTTGAAAAGGACAGAGTGATGGGGCGTGGAACTTGGAAGATATAAGCCATGGTTTTCTGAATAAGTTGTAGTTGGTAGATGATGGAAATAGGGAGTTTGGCTAGGAGACCATTGGAGAAGCTGAGCTTGGAGATGACAAGGACAGGAATTAGGGGTTTGCCGGGAAAGAGGAAAAGATGGGGTCGGAGAGGCATCTAGCACAGCCGTTAACTTACAACAGAAGTAAGGCTTATATGGATCTTTGGAAATATTCCAACAATTTGTCTGTTCCACACACTACCACGTGTGTATGATAATCACGTGCACATACCTTGGCACACACTGTTCTCACTGGTCCCACTCATATGGAAGCCGGCATCACAGCTGCAGTGTTGGGTCCTTTCAAACTTTGCACAACGAGGCTTCCGACTAAAGGACAGGTCACTTAACGCACTCCATTCTGCAGCAACGGGGGCGGGGGAAATGACATCGATTTTTGTACTGGTCTCTGTTTTTAACAGCACAACGATTACAAGAAGCCTGTAACTGCAAGTTAGGTACCTAGGGATTGAAATTCCCACTGATGTTAAATTTTAGCAAAAGAAGTTGGCGTGAGTACAAAGGTTTTAACTAAATTTAATGATTCCCCTACCCCACACTTCTATTTATACTGGATCCTGGTTTGATATTTGTTTTGTTTGGATGATGTCACTCAATGGAGAACACGGGTTTATACTTTCCCCATCTGATTTACTGAATCATGCTGCAATGAGGTGTTATTGGGCAGAGACCCAGCCCTTTGTAGAACTCATTAATGATGTTTCTAGAAATGGGAAACACAGGAATTCATCCCACTATTTTTTGGAAGTGTTGTTAACACATTATGAGCTCAGGGAATTGTCCTCCAGGGAAACCAAAGGGAGAGGGATGGGCAATAATTAAAATAAATCTAAAATTAAATCCTTTAAATTTAGGAATTTCAACAACAACAACTTGCATTCACATAGCGCCTTTAACGTGGTAAAGCGTCCCGAGGCATTTCACAGGAGTGTAATCAGACAAAGATAGACACCGAGCCAAAGAAGGAAACATTTGGACAGGTGACCTGGTCAAAGAAGTAGGTTTTGAGGAGCTTCTTAACAGAGGAGCTAGAAGCGGTGAGGTTCAGGGCGGGAATTCCAGAGCTCAGGGTGCAGACAGCTGAAGGCATGGCCACCAATGGTGAGTCGAAGGCAGTGTGGGTGCACAAGAGGGCAGAGTTGGAGGAAGGCAGCCAGGTAGCACAGTGGGCTGATGAGGTCGTCCATGTTTTGAGAGTCAGATTTGACTCTGCCATGTGGATCTTACATGATCAGAGGGTTGGGGTCTGCTCCAGGGAGGAAAGACTTCGTCACCGTCTTTGAAGTTTAGGATTGTTTTGATTCAAGGGAGGGCTGTGGTAATAAAAAAAAGTGATCAGTTCTAAAATGTTTATTAACACGTTTCTGCAGCCTCTTGACTGAGCACACGCAAGATGGAAATGCTTCCAAAAGGTGTTAGCTGTGGCTCAGTGGGTAGCACTCTCACCTCTGAGTTAGAAGGTTGTGGGTTCATAGTCCCACTCCAGAGACTTGAGCACAAAATCTAGGCTGACACTTCAGTGCAGTACTGAGGGAGTGCTGCACAGTCGGAGCTGCCGTCTTTTGAATGAGACGTTAAACCGAGGACCCATCTGCCCTCTCAGGTGAACGTAAAAGATCCCACGGCACTATTTTAAAGAAGAGCAGGGGAGCTCTCCCCGGTGTCCTGGCCAATATTTATCTCTCCACCAACTTCACTGAAACAGATTATCTGGTTATTATGTTATTGCTGTTTGTGGGAGCTTGCTGTGCACAAATTGGCTGCTGCGTTTCCTACATTACAACAGTGACTACACTTCAAAAATTGGCTGTAAAGCTCTTTGGGACATCCCAACGTTGTGAAAGGTGCTATATAAATGCAAGTCTTTCTCTTTCTTAAGGTTGTGCAGATTCCAGAAGTTAACTTTGTAAAGCAAATGGATTCTATCATGAATTGCTAAGTCGGTCCCAGCTCGAGCTGTGTTTTTGTAATTTAGAAATTGAGTTTTGTTGTTATGCTTTTGATGATTTAGATTCTGTCAATTTGTGTGAACTGTTAGTCACACAGTCAAGCCTCACTGTAATATTCAAGACTAGGCCTTAGGAGAAAGCCAGTGATGTTTAGGACCATCAGCTGAATTGTCAAATCATTTCTTTTAAAAATATATCTATTATTTGGGCAAAAATAAAACCGTGTTCTACTTTCCAGTAGTGCTCAGCTAGAAATGAGGGTTGGGATCGCACGATATGAGATATTATGAAATCCTGTTGCTCACTATATTATTCAGTTAATGACTTGGTAAAAATAGCAGTGACAGGAATCTCATATGAAGCCGCTAACATTTTGTTCTAATATTGCACAGATTACACAGGTCACAAATTACTTTTTTGAATTCCAAAAAAACGTTAAACAAGTGAAATCTCAGAGCAGTCAGACAGACCATAGTGTAAGGAAGGCCTTGCCAAGGAATAATCTTTCAACGTCGTCCAGTCAGTCTCGGGTTCTAAGTATCCGAAGGTTTATTGGCAGCTAAAGCACAGCCATTAGAGTTGGACTCTAATTCTCACCTGGACATAGCTACCCAAAGGACCAGCAAACACGAGTAATTATAATCTCGAATCGGAGCGGTGTATTGCTGAGAAGCTGTCACTCAGCCTTCTCATCCTGCTCTCCGATATTTGTCTCTTAAAAACAAGTTAAAATGTTATTCACCCAACATGACCACATTCCCCGAGTGGAATGTGCGTGCGGCCCACACGATAAGAACTGCACTTCAAAGAGAAGCTTCTGGAACGGATTCCACACGGTTTAAAAAAATAAAACCACGGCATGTGCAAAATTCCTTCATAATTCAGAGGGGGAAAACGCCATTCAATTCTTTTTTTTAGGTTAACAGATTAAATTTTATAAAGTACGCCTTTGTAAAATTCTTCCCAGCACATTCCCACGTTAATACTCTTGATGGAGTCTGAGCTGTTTGCTTCATGACTCTTGTTGAGATTTTTAACACCCCTGATTTCTAACAATGTCACTGGAACAAGATCCTGTGCTCACTTTCCCAAATCCAGCCGATTATTTAACCTTCCCAGATGTTACAAACCTGTCTGCACTGGATACCGACAGTGGCTCCCTGTCCAGCTGTTTGGGCAAGAACATGTGTATTGGTTCACAGCATCCACACACGTCCCTCCATTCTGGCAGGGGTTACTGGCGCATTCGTTCGTTTCTATGAAAGAAATCAAACAGGTTTCAAAAAAATGGGTATGACGAACAACATAGTCCAGGTAAAGATTTAGCCAGATCTTTTAAATCGCTTCTTGGGGCTTCCAGTGACATTTCTGAACCATAGAAGCATAGAATCATACAGCCCATCGTGCCTGTCATGCTGTTTGAAGGAGCTCTCCAATTAGTCCCACTCCCCTGCCCTTTCCCCATAGCCCGGCAAAATTTTCCCCTTCAAGTACTTATCCAATTCCCTTTTGAAAGTTATTATTGAACCCAACATAAAATGCAGTTCAAAAGAAAACTAAACAAAATGGAACTGTCTGGTGCTGCGACAGATTATCGTGGATACCTCTCCCTCCTCCTTTAAGATGCTCCTTAAAACCTACCTCATTGACCAAGCTTTTGGTCACCTGTTCTAATATCTCCTTATGTGGCTTGGTGTCAAATTTTGTTTGATAACGCTCCTGTGAAGCGCCTTGGGGAAGTTTTACTACGTTAAAGGCACGGTATAAGTGGAAGTTGTTGCTGTTAATATTCTGATAATTGTTGCTATTCATGACCTGTTAAAATGCTGACTTCTATTTTGAATATTCACCCGATTGATCTACAATTGGATGCGTGTGAGAGGGGCCTCAGTGTGACCCACCCTCTGATTCTCTCTGGAAATACATGGAGCTAGAAATTCGGTGCATTTGCGCCTCCTGTTAGCAAATGACTTTTCGCCCGGGCGCGGCACTGCTAACGACTCCCGCTAAATTCAGCGGGAGTTTAGCAGCGGCAGTAACCGGTACCGCCCCGCTCTGCTGCGCAGGCGATGACAACGTCATCACTGTGCGCAGCGCCCCATTTTCGCCCCACCTGCAAAATTGGCCCGTGCCCCCTGAATCTGTGCCGGGCGATGACAGGGGGCAGGAACGGAGCGGCAGGAGGCTCGCGGGGAGGTGGCGGGCGTGTAAAAAAAAAATCGGCTGACTTACTTGTCTCAGACCCATTGCGTCTTTAAATGCGCGGTCCGTGCCGCGATCTGGCAGCCCGGCACTCCTCTTGAGTACTGGGCTGCTGGCACGGCACCCCGCTCCCCGGTGGTCCAGGTAGGGCCCCGTAGAGTTGTGGGCTTGGGCCTCCCCTTTAATGAGGGGAGGAGCCCTTCCATGTGGCAGCACTACGTGGCCCAGTGCGCAGCGCTGCAGAACGCACTGCCCCGATATTTGGTGTTAGCGCTCTAAGAAGGAAGTGGAGCGCTTGAATTCGCGTTCCACCTCTCTCTTGGGGCGCTAAAACTGAATTTAGCGATCACCGGCGCTATTTTTCGCCGGGCGCTAAATTTAGCACCCAGGCAATGTTAGCGACCCAAAATGGTCGTTAACAAATTTTTCCCCCATGGTGTTTGCCTGGAGGTTGAGATGACGATTTGCAGCCATGTGAGGGAATTGCTACTCTATAAAGCAAGCCCGACCACTGCATGGCATTGCACCTCAGGGCACCAGCATTGTACCACAATGCTGCACCAGCATGTCTGAAGCAGTGATCTGTATGAAACCAGCTCTATCCAATGAAGAGTAACAAGTAAATTGAAGATAGTAATGACACTGAGTAAAATCAGACCACCGACACTTTCGATTTCCCTCCGGAATTGACTAATCTGTCAATTCCTATCACTTTTCTGAACAACACCAGGAGGGCAGTATTTAGTTCCCATACCTAGTTGCCGTGAGTGCATTAAGAATCAACCACATTGTGTGGGACTGGAGTCACAAGTATGCCAGACGGTGTCACGGTTCAGGATTCTGTGGTCACTTTTACACTTTTACCACCAACAGCATAATGCAGATAATGAAGCAGTCCATGCCCGCATGCAGCAAGATCTGGACGACATTCAGGCTTGGGCTGATAAGTGGCAAGTAACATTCGCGCCACACAGGCAATGACTATCTCCAACAGGCGAGAGTCTAACCACCGCCCCTTCACATTCAATGGTATTACCATCGCCGAATGCCCCCACCATCAACATCCTGGGGTTGACCATTGAAACTTAACTGGAACAGCCAAATAAATACTGTGTCAACAAGAGCAAGTCAGAGGCTGGGTATTCTGTGGTGAGTGTCTCACCTCCTGACTCCCCAAAGCCTTTCCACCATCCACAAGGCACAAGTCAGGAGTGTGATGGAACACTCTCCACTTGCCTGGATGAGTGCAGCTCCAACAACACTCAAGAAGCTTGACACCATCCAGGACAAAGCAGGCCACTTGACTGGCACCCCATCCACCACCTTAAACATTCACTCCCTCCACCACCACCTCCGTGGCTGCAGTGTGTACCATCTACAAGATGCACCGCAGCAACTCTTAAGGCTTCTTCGACAGCACCTCTCAAGCCCACAACCTCTACCACCTAGAAGGACAAGGGCAGCATGGGAACACCACCACCTCTAAGTTCCTCTCCAAGTCACACACCATCCTGACTTAGAAATATATCGCCGATCCTTCATCGTCGCTGGGTCAAAATCCTGGAACTCCCTCCCTAACAGCACTGGGGGAGTACCTTCACCACACGGACTGCAGCGGTTCAAGAAGGCGGTTCACCACCACCTTCTCAAGGGCAACTAGGGATGGGCAATAAATGCTGGCATTGCCGGTGACACCCACATCCCAGGAATGAGTAAAACAAAAGGACCCAGACGTGAGCTGTCTTCAAATGTGATTTGAGCAGATGCGCTTCTAAAGGTGGTTCGCTGCTCCAGATGGTCCCATTGCTACGTTGTCAATCAAGCACCAGTCGAGAGGTGATCTAAATGCGGGATGGGTTATTGTATTGAAGAGATCCTCAAACAATTGGTGCACTCAAAAGCAATGCCTGGTCATTCAAGAGATATCTAGTACCTTAATGTCGACAAATTTATTTGATCTCTGCTAGTCTTAAAAGGGAAGCCTTTTAAAAATCAGCACCTAAAGAAAGAAAGAATTTGTATTTATACAGCACCTGTCACGACCTCAGGACGTCCCAAAGCACTTTACAGCCAATGAAGTGCTTTTGAAGTGTAGTCACTGTTGTAATGTAGGAAACGCGGCAGCCAATTTAAGTAAAGCAGTGGTAAAGCTGGAAAAGGAGTCAAGGCAGCAGAGAAACAGAGAGGGAACATGACCTCTACACTGTCAGCAAGATCGATGCAAGAGCTAATGTGTCTTTCTATGTTAAGTAAGAATCCTTCCAAGTGCATGCATGTTCTTTATTTCTGTAATAATACAGGATCAGAAGTTGAATTGAGTGCATCAAGTGACTTTCATTATCTTCAGTGTTCTGTATGCTTTGTCTACTATGGAGTAAAGCAGATTGTGAACCAAACCGAACGATGCCTTGCATAGTCTCAACTCGGTCTGCCTTCCGAGAGACTAAAAGAGGCCATGTGCTTCAGACACTGACATCCGGTCCGGATCACAAGTGAGTTTCCCAGGTCCGGCTACTGTCCTGGCAAATACAGAGCGGTGGGAGTTAACTTCTGTACAAGAGCAGGCAACCTGCTGCTACTAGCTCTTCAACTGGAATTATCTTGTACTTTTTAACCCATTTTCTTCACAGGAACATAGGAGCAGGAGTAGGCCATTCAGGCCCTCGAGACTCTTCCGCCATTCAATTAGATCATGACTGATCTGCACCACAACTCCATCTACTCGCCTTGGTTCAATCCCCATTTCCCAAAATAAACATAGTTTAAAGAAATTGCACATTTAAAAAGGGATTAAAACAATTGCAAAATTATTACAGGGATATATTGAGTAATTTATTATTACTGGGTTATATTAAACTGTCTGTATCACACTGTCTAGTTGGAAAGTATTATATATTACTCTTCTATTGCACACAGTCCTTGCTGTGTTAGATTGTCTTAAGTCTCTGTAATTACTATATTCTACTCTGTTATTATCCATTCTCTGCCTTTGGTGTATCTGCCATATTGTGTATGACTCTGTTCTAGGGAAGGAGTTCCAGAGAGTGAGTCCAAGTTGGTTGAAGGCCCCGTGAGCAGTGATGGGGCAAAGGGAGCTGGATGCACAGTAGGTGAGAATCAGAGGTCGAAAGTGTGTGGGAGATTTGGTTAGTAAGTCATAAAAATAGGTTACGAACCCCGTACTTGAACAAAAAGGAACAGGTAGGGTGATGAATAGATGGAACAGTTTGCCAGGAAAGGTGGTTGAGGTCAGGATAGTGGGTACCTTCAGGAAACTCCTAGTGCTGTAATGGCGAGGCAGAGGGGCTGGTATTATATTATTAAGTTATGTTACAGTTCTATAAAGCTCTGGTTAGACTGCATCTGGAGCACTGCATTCAGTTCTGGGCACCACACCTCAGGAAGGATATATTAGGCTTGGAGGGGGTGCAGCGCAGATGCATCAGAACGATACCGGGGCTAAAAGGGTTAAATTATGAGGATAGGTTGCATAGACTAGGCTTGTATTCCCTTGAATATTGAAGATTAAGGGATGATCTAATTAAGGTGTTTAAGAATGATTAAAGGATTTGATAGGATAGATAAAGAGAAACTGTTTCCTCTGGTGGCAGTGTCCAGAACAAAGGAGCATAACCTTAGAATTAGAGCTAGGCCATTCAGGGATGATGTCAGGAAGCACTTTTTCACACAAAGGGTAGTGGAAATCTGGAACTCTCTTCCCCAAAAAGCTGTTGAGGCTGGGGGTCAACTGAAAATGTCAACAAAGAGATTGATAGATTTTTGTTAGGTAAGGGTATTAAGGGATTCGGAACCAAAGCGGGTAAATGGAGTTAAGATACAGATCAGCCATGATCTAATAGAATAGCAGACAGGCTCGAGGGGCTGAATGGCCTACTCCTGTTCCTATTTATTTTGGGAGAATTAGACGGAATGGGCGGAATGATCTCCTTCATCCGAATCCACGTGCGATCTTGTAACGCAGCCCCTAACGTTTCTCAAGGGATTTTGATCACAATAGCGTCGGCTTCACGTTTTCCTCAGTTCAAACAGACAAAAGAGTTGTGCCCTGTGAGGCCTGGCTCACAGAGTTCTCTCACAGCAGCGAACCAGTGCAGCATCACAGAGAGTTACTCAGCCTCTGCCACAACTAGGTGTGGTGGCAATCAATAGCATGCCTGGAATATCTCTGGACCGTTAGACCATGAAATTATTTAATGAAATGTCTGAGACTATTAACCCAATGCGTCCTTGACCTCCGAAATCCATCAAGCCTGGCAGCTGCAGTATGGCTGGGTTCCTGGGGCAAGTGAGCACAGGTAGCTTCACGCTGGCAGAGGCTGCTTGATGGGAACGATAGGAAGCTCAGGGTGGAATGTGTGACCAAATATCATTAGGCTGGGGAAAGATATGCAGGTGTTCCCACATGGGGAATGCAATGTTGTTTTTTTTTATAAGTTTAAGAACGAGAACATTCAGCTGACTTTGATCAAGGTGGTTTTGTGTGATGAGAAACACCATAAAGACTTTGTTATTCATTGCCTCAGAAATCAAGGGGTTGACATTCCTCCTCATCAACAATTATAGCGAAAAAGTTGGAGCGAGTACAAAACAGACGATCCACTTTTGTGATCACGCTGAGTAAAATGATCAATAGGAAGAAATTCCCGACCCTAATTCGGCCTAATGGTGGGAGTCTTTAAATTACTGCATTCGATATTAATGTGCAAATGTTTAATATATGCGGATGATATTACTATTTTAATAGAGGTGTTAACCCATTCATTTTAAATCAACGTCTTTCGTAAAAAAGCGGGCAGAGTACTTTTGTACGAATGTGCTAAATGTTTGTACTCTGATATCACACGCAGTCATTCCTGGGCTCTATTGTCAGTTACTTACTTTCCAACTGCACACTTATATGGGCCATTCGGTGACTGATTTATTTACCTATAATATTTCACCAATACTTTGAAATATTTTAGTCCTCCACAAAAACAACTTGATCATGTAGAAATTTCAATCTAGGAGGAGGCTGTTTTGGCCAACTATTACTGGAGCTATCTACGCTAAACTCATTTTCCTGCTCCTACCATCAAGTGCTTATCTAACTTCCATTGAAACGTTATGATTGATTTCTCTTCCATAACTCATAAGAACATAATTTATTCCATATACTAATAACTATTTACATGAAAATATTTCTTCCAACTTATGCTTCTTGTGAAGAAAGAACGAAAGAACTTGCATTTACATAAAACCTCAGGACGTCCCAAAGCGCTTCACAGCCAATGAGGTACTGTTGAAGTATAATCACTGTTGGAAGAACATAAGAGCATAATAAATAGGAGCAGGAGTAGGCTATTTGGCCCCTCGAGCCTGCTCCACCATTCAATAAGATCATGGCTGATCTTCTACCTCATCACCACTTTCCTGCACTATCCCCATACCCTTGATTCCTTAATATTCAAAAATCTATTGATCTCTGTCTTGAATATACTCAACGACTGAGCATCCACTGCCCTCTGGGGTAGAGAATTCCAAAGATTCACCACCCTCTGAGTGAAAAAATTTCTCCTCATCTCAGTCCTAAATGGCTGACCCCTTATTCTGAGACTGTGACCCCTGGTTCTAGACTCCCCAGCCAGGGGAAACATCCTCCCTGCATCTACCCTGTCAAACCCTGTAAGAATTTTGTGCATTTCAATGAGATCATCGCTCATTCTTCTAAACTCTAGGGAATATAGGCCTAGTCTACTCAATCTCTCCTCATAGGACAATCCCCCCATCCCAGGAACCAGTCTGGTGAACCTTTGTTGCACTCCCTCTATGGCAAGTATATCCTTCCTATGGCCCTATATAATTGCAGTAAGACGTCTTTACTCTTATACTCAAATCCTCTTGTAATAAAGGCCAACATATCATTTGCTTTCTTAATTGCTTGCTGTACCTGTTTGTTAACTTTCAGTGATTTGTGTACAAGGACACCCAGGTCCCTCTGAACACCAACATTTCCCAATCTCTCACCATTTAAAAAATACACTGATTTTCTGTTTTTCCTACCAAAGTGGATAACTTCACATTTCTCCACATTATATTCCATTTGCCATGTTCTTGCCCACTCACTTAGCCTGTCGATATCCCCTTGAAGCCTCCTTGCATTCTCTTCACAACTTACATTCCCACCCAGCTTTGTATCAGCAGCAAACTTGGATATATTACATTTGGTCCCCTCATCCAAATCATTGATGTAGATTGTGAATAGTTACAGCCTGCCAACCCGAAAATGACCCCTTCATTCCTACTCTCTGTTTTCTGTCCATTAACCAATCCTCAATCCATGCTAGTATATTACCCCAATCCCATGAGCTCTAATTTTGTTTAATAACCTCTTATGTGGCACCTTATCGAATGCCTTCTGTAAATCCAAATACACCACATCCACTGGTTCCCCCTTAACGTAGAGAAATACAGCAGCCATTTTGCACACAGCAAGGCCCCACAAACAACATGTGATAATGGCCAGACATTCAGTTTTTAGTGATGTTGGTTGAGGGATAAATATTGGTCAGGACACCGGGGATAACTCCCCTGTTCTTCTTCGAAATAGTGCCATGGGATCTTTTATATCCACCTGAGACGGCAGATGTGCTCAGTTTAACGTCTCATCTGAAAGACGGCACCTCCAACATTGCAGCCCTCCCTCAGCATTGCACTGAAGTGTCAGTCTAGATTTTGTGCTCAAGTCTCTGGAGTGGACAAACTTTTGACCCAGAGGCGAGAGAGCTACCACTGAGCCACAGCTGACACCTACATTAGCATTTCTATTCAATGCTGTTAAAATAAAACAGAATTGGAGAGATTAACACCCACCCCATCTTCTAAAATCGGAAAACACGCCCTGGTATTCTTAGGAAACAAATGTTGTCACTTTTGCTTCTAACATTTTAGAAAAAGGGCAAAACTCTAACAGAACCACCTAGTCACTTTTGTGGTTTGGTCCTGTCCGATAGCCAGTGCTGGTGTTTCACTCGGGATGCTTGGACTCCTCCATATGCTATTTTATTTAGTGAAGTGAATGTTTAGGGATCTTGGGTCCAGAGGATGCCAACCTATTGTGAAACTTTAAACAGGAGTACCTGTAGAGTCAGCATTCTCCCCGGTCCACCGTCCGCTGGGCTGACATACTCTGGTACTGGAGCCAATGAGCTAATAGCCAGGCTGACAGATGAAGTGCACTTCGTGATCCGTGCTGTACCTGGAGCCAAACTTCTTGCCATGCTTGGGAGCCTCCAGTGAAGGGCACGATGTCACTAAAATGAAACACAAAGGGGGACAAATTCAGTAATGACCATTTTGGGGCGCTAACATCGCCTGGGCGGTAACTTTAGTGCCCAGTGCTAATTAGCGCCGATGACCGTGAAATTGAGTTTTAGCGCCCCAAGAGGGAAGGGGAGCGCTAAATCAAGCGCTACACACTTCTCTTAGGGCGCTAACGTCGGAGAGCGGGGCGCTACCTTCAGAGTGCTAATCAAGTTCCGGCGCTGTCAATTAGAAAGTTGTCCAGTTCCTAAAGGGGAGGTTTAATCATGCTGCACAGCCTCACTCTGATCATTGCTGCTTGTGAACTGGGCCTGCAAGGAGCTGCAAGCCTTCACTCAAAGAAGTCATGGCTGATCAGAGGTCAGGGTGAGTACATGCTTCAAAAACCTGTACATGCCACCTTCTCAACCTCACTCTGTGCACACACTGTATAAACCGCCACATCCCCAACACTCATCCACCAACTATGCCCACCTACTAAAAGTCACATCCACATCTGACGAGTTGCATATATTAACAGCTATTCAACTGTGGTAGGCACATCTGCCAAACACATAGCTGCATACTCACTCACACGCTTTCCTTTTTCTTGGAGGCCAAGCTTGCTCACAACAGGAGGGAGCAGCTACGAATGGGAGGAGGTGAGGCAGACCTGCACCCCCTTACACACCTGGAGGAGTGAGTGGTGCGCATCATTGGGGGCCAGGTCATGGGTGCTGTGGCCGTCGGAGATGTCGACCCCCTTGGAGACAACAACAGTATGTTCATCACCTCTCCCTCTTCTCTCATACCACTTCCCCCTCACACCATAAGCCTTTCCCACTTTCCATCTAAGTATACTGTCTCCATTCCTTGCTCCCTTCCCGCCCCCTTCCCCTGACCTTAACCACACTCTTGTGCCTTTATGCTTTCAGATAATTAGCCACCATCTGACCAACCTGACCCCCAGCCTCCCAGTGGCAGCAACGCGGGAGAGGAGGAGGAAGAACAAGCCAGAGCCTCACTGCCTGTGTCTCCCGAAGGCGCTAGGTCCGATAATGGGGTGACGCGGTCACTGGAGGGGAGCCTAGTAGATGGGTCTGATGTGGGTGAAGCTCCGGGACCCAGCGGGCTGCAGGAACGCCACGGGGAAAGTGAAGTTTGGGGGCCATCTCCCCGGAGGGGGAGTTCGTGCTGCACAGGACTCAGATGAGGATGTCGATGTGGAAGCGTTGACCAGACAGGCGATGGGCATGCACACCGAGCTCATGGGTGCAATGCCAAGGGTGCCCGAGAGCATGGATGCACTGGCAAGGAGCGTGGAGGAGTCCATCTCCAACATTGCACTCAGCTCTGCTCACACCATTGAACCCATCCTTGGCAGTTTGCAAAGGATGGTCGACTCGCAGAGAGACCGTGGGGACCCAGTCCTTATGCCGCGTGTCATGGGTAAGGTGGCAGCAGCTATTGCAGCACAGGCCAAAGCAACGCAACGGCATAGTGCTGTAATGGAGTCAGTGGTTGGTGGCATCCAATCTCAGACTGCTCTCATGCAGTCTCAGATTGATGCCACGCAAGTGCTGACTGCTGCCATCGTTGCTCGGTTGCACACAATCTACCGGGGATCTCACGGTGCTGCAGCAGGCCAGCAATCTGTGCTCGAGCAGATTGCTCCGGATGCTGAGGTTCTGCCCTGGGGGAGAGGCAGTGTGTCGGTCGAGCAGGAAGGTGCTGTCCTCTCTGAGGATGACAGCATTCCTGCTCCCACCACTGCTACTCCGTCATTATACTTGTCGCAGCTTGTAACCTAGCCATCCCAGACTGCTGCCGCCCATGCTGAGGTGGCGCAGTCTGCAGCCGGGCCCTCCAGGTCCAGAGCTGGTCGAGGCCGTCCTGAAAGGCCATCTGCAGTCTCTGGCTCCCAGACTCAGCAGCCTTCCACCAGCCTTGCTGCAGCCACTGGGGCCACATTCTGGAGGAGTAGTAGGGTTGGGAGAGGGGAACTCAAAAGGGGAGGGAAATCATTGAAGAAGGGGGAGTAAAGAATACTTTAGTAGCAAATCGGGGTAGTGTGTGTTAATAAATTGATGTGTTTGGAAATATACTGTTAAGTTTGTGAACAAATAGTTATGCTTGTAAATAGATATTTGTGTTTGGTAACAAATAGTTCAGTTTGATAAGAAAGAGTTGTGTTTGGTTATGAATAGCTGTGTTTCATAAGAGACAGTTGTGTTCGATAATAAATTGTTAATTTGACGTTGCACCTTTTGTGATGTTTCTCATTTGACCTTTGCCCGGTGATAGGGGCTGCGAGCTGGATGTAATGATGTGGTTGTGCTGCGCAAATGCCATGTGCTATATCATTTATTGGAAGCGCTGTGTAATGAGGCGTTCATGCACAGCCCTTGCAGAAGCAAGATTGAGCGCCTCCCTCCTCCGTTGCTGCTGCTCCTCCTCCTCTTCATCCCATCATCCGCCTCCTCCTGCTCCTCTCCCTCTTCCTCCTCCTGAGGTGGACCTCCAATACCTGGTGGCAATGGCTGGGCCCTCAGAATGGCCAGGTTGTGCATCATGCAGCACATAACGATGAAAAGGGAGACTCGAGCAGGGGAGTGCTGCAGGGCTCCTCCAGAGCGGTCAAGGCAGCGGAACCATTGCTTTAGCACCCTGATAATCTGTCGATCAGGTTCCTGGTGGCACTATGGCTGTCATTGTCTGCGTGCTGAGCAGGAGTGTTGGGGTTGCGGAGGGGTGTCATCAGCCAGGTGGCGAGTGGATAACCCTTGTCTCCAAGCAGCCAGCCGCGAGCTTCATGTGGTGGGTCGAACAGTGCTGGGACACCAGTCTGTCGCAGGATGAATGCATCGTGGCTGCTGCCAGGATAGTGGGCATTGATGGCAAAGATGAGCCGTCTGTGGTCGCACACCAACTGAACGTTCAGAGAGTGGTAGACTTTGCGGTTACGGAACACATCTGCATTGTGATGAGGTGCCCGCAATACCACGCAGGTGCAGTCAATGGTGCCCTGAACCATGGGGAAGCCCGCTATCCTTGCAAAGCCACATGCGCGTTCATCCTGCTTCTCTCTGGTGATGGGGAATGAGATGCACTCCCTTCTCCTTCTGTAGAGAGCATCTGTTACTTCCCGGATGCAGCAATGGACGGCAAACTGCAAAATCTTTGCAATATCCCCAGTTGAAGCCTGGAAGGAGCCGCTGGCGTAGAAATTGAGAGCGACTGTGACCTTAACTGCCACTGAGAGAGACGTCCTGGTCCTGAGCTGAGGCTGGAGGTCTGGCTGCAGCAGGTGGCAGAGCTCTGTGACCACCTCCTTGCTGAAGCGGAACCTTCTAAGGCACTGCTCCTCTGAGAGATGAATGTAGGAGAAGTGCTCCCGGAAAACCCTGGGAGGGTAAGGCCTCCTGTTGCGAGGTCTGTCAGCCCTCCTCCTACCTCTGGCCACATTTGGCAATCTCTGTCTCTGCATCCACTGCCTCCGACGTAGTTGCTGGAGGGCAAGGTGGAGCGCCAGTACAGCCCCCATAAATGAGAGAAAAGAGGATGTAGAAATGTTCAGAGCAATACAAGTGGAGAATCTGTTAGAGCAGCAACAAAGCAAAAATGGACAAAATGTGAACGCAGCCAAAATGCTATCTGACAAGCCAGCAATGAATCTGACCTCCCAATGAACCGGTAAGTGATCCTTTTAAATAGCGCCCCGGGAGCGGAAATCCCAGGTAGCAACGCCTGCTATTTCTGTCGTTCTCAGCGCCAGGCGGTAAGTCAGGGGAAGCGTCTGAATTTCGCATCTGGGGCGCTAACAGGGCGTTGCACACTCATTGACGTCACGGTCAGAGCGGCGCTAGAGGGCCAGGTGCTAAGTGTTAGCGCCGGCGCTAAATGCCGACTGAATTTCGCGGGCGGCGTTGGTCATGATCCACATATGAGCCTAGACCACAACAACAACTTGCATTTATATAGCGCCATTAACATAGTAAAACGTCCCAAGGTGCTTCACAGTGGCGGTTATCAAACAAAATTTGACACAGAGCCACATAAGGAGATATAAGGACAGGTGACCAAAAGCTTGGTCAAAGAGATAGGTTTTAAGGAGCGTCTTAACGGAGGAGAGAGAAGTGGAGAGGTTTAGGGAGGGAATTCCAGAGCTTAGGGCCTCGGCAGCTGAAGGCACGGCCGCCAATGGCAGAACGATTAAAATCGGGGATGCGCAAGAGGCCAGAATTGTAGGAGCGCAGAGATCTCAGAGGGTTGTCGGGCTGAAGGAAGTTACAGAGATAGGAAGGGGTGAGACCATGGAGGGATTGGAACACAAGAAACATTTTAAAATCGAGCATTGCCGGACTGGGCTGCAATGTAGCTCAGCGAGCACAGGGGCGATGGGTGCACCGGACTTGGTGTGAGTTAGGATTCGGGCAGTAGAATTTTGGATGAGCTATAGGGTGGAAGATGGAAGGCCGGCCAGGAGAGGTAACAAAGGCATAGATGAGGGGGCATCATGTCCTCACCTGACATCCATACACATCATCCTTTCCAGCAAGGGTCACTGAATAGCAGTCAAATGGAAGAATTAGAAGACTTTCTCCTCTCTGACTCAATGGCAACAAGTCCATTTGTAGCGCTCTAACTACTGTCCCGATTTGTCTACAAAGCAACAGCAACATATCCAAAGCACTTTGAGATGATTGTGTGGTGTGTTATCACAAACTATCCCTTAATGGTTGTGGTCAGCTAAACCAGCAATCGAACCCGGGACCTTATGGTCTGTATGGCTCAGTACCACGTCGTGCGATGAATTTACCCAGTGCACCATCAAAGGAGCTCAATATTCTTTTTAACCAAGTGCATTAATCGGATTTAATGAACCAGGGGTTGATGTTTACACTCAGAGTATTTTTATTTTATAGAAGATACAGATTGAAGCTCATAATGAAGTAACAGCAGTTCAGTCCTCGTCGTGAAATCTAACAGATCAAAGAAATTTCCCCCCAGTTTTTGACAACATTGGACATATATCGCTCATTCCTTTATCATTGCTGGGTCAAAATCCTTTGTTGAAACCAGGATGAGGGGGCGGGGGTGGGAGGGAGGAACAAATGCCTCAAAGGAAGATAGAGGGAGCCTTTTGGTAACCTCGTCAATCCCTGACAGTAGTTTCAGGATCTAGGCTAAGATCTTCATTAAAAGCACTGAACATCTGCCTCTTTTGATCCTGCAGTACTGGGTCTGAGAAATGATGTCATGGACCATCCCTTGGTTCTTCTTGGCCAGATTCTTACTACAGTTTCAAGGAGAGTAGATGTGGAGCCAACCCCTGTGGGGGGGGGGGGGGGGGGGCGTTAATGAAGGAGTTGGGGCTGGCTGCTGTTGCACCAGGAGGACATGAGCAACCATTTTAGCAGCTAATTTATCATGGATGAGGTGAGCATGTCAAATTTATAGGAACAGAAATCTTGCCACTCGGACGGTTGAGTGGGAAAAGGAACTTATGTCTGTAACAGAGGTCACAGCCAACGAGGCTGAAGCTGGAGAGAATTGGTCAATTGAGCAAACCCAAGTTAGTTGGAGGGATGGGTAGGTCACCCACTGAGCCATTACACGAGGCTATCAAAGAATGATAAGCAGCAAAACTGCAGCTGCTGATTTAAAAGAAGCCTTTACTGTGATTTCATGAATGGAACCAACAACCTGACATCTCATCCCATCGTCCAAGATGGAGAAGGAAAGGTCAGCATGGGACGATGACCCAATGAACATCCCCTGCTGGTTGGAGGAAGGAGCACTATCTGAAAGATTAGCCACCAAGATAGAATCAAAGGGACAAGAGAACATGCTCTAAAACCAACAAGGATAAGCACCCTAGAAAAAAAAACCTCCCCCTCCACCAAACCTGAGATTTAGAACATAGTTTCATTTTGGAAGGGGGGAATAATTTTACATGGGAGGATGTGCCTTTAAAATGTTTTGATATTTTGATGTTAGTCATGCGATTTCTTCCCATTCCATTCATGAAGGAGGGTGGAGGGGTGGAGAAGAACTTGGAGTGGGAGGGGGAGGATCCAGTTGTTGTGGTACATGTAGGAATCAACGACATAGGTAGAACTAAGAATGAGGTTCTGCTGACGGAGTTTGAGGTGCTAGGGTCTAAATTAATAAGCAGAACCTCAAGGGTAATAATCTCTGGATTACTACCTGAGCCATGCGCAAATTGGCATAGGGTCAAGCAGATCAGAGAGTTAAATGCATGGCTCGAAGAGTGGTGTGGGAAGAAGGGGTTTCAATTCATGGGGCACTGGCGCCAGTACACTGGGGAAAGAGGGAGCTGTTCCCTCGAGACAGGCTCCATTTAAACCAGGCCGGGACCAGCGTCCTGGCGAATCGAATAACTGGGGCTGTAGATAGGGCTTTAAACTAAAAAAGGGGGGGGGAGGGGTCAGGTAAGGGGGAATTTAGAAATCTAAAGAGAAAGGTCAAGGCAATAGAGCAGTGTAGCGATTTGGGTAAAAATAAGCAGAGTGTGACAGGAAGGGACAAAGAGTTTAACGATAGCAGTGCCTCAGAGAATAAGGTCAAAGCAGGGATTTATGGTAAAAAAAATTAATTAAAGGCTCTTTATCTGAATGCACAAAGCATTCGTAACAAGATAGATGAACTAATGGCACAAATAGAGATAAATGAGTTTGATCTAATAGCCATTGCAGAGATGTGGTTGCAAGGTGACCGAGGTTGGGAACTAAATGTTCCAGAGTACTTGACATTTCGAAAAGACAGGCAGAATGAAAAAGGAGTGGGGGGTAGCCCTGATAATAAAGGATGACATAAGGACAGTAGAGAGAAAGGATCTCGGCTCGGAAGATCAGGAAGTAGAATCAGTATGGGTGGAGATAAGGAATAACAAGGGGCAGAAAACACTGGTGGGAGTAGTATATAGGCTCCCAAACAGTAGCTATACCGTTGGATAGAATATTAATCAAGAAATTGCAGGAGCTTGTAACAAAGGTAAAGCAATAATTGTGGGGGACTTTAATCTTCATATAGATTGGACAAATCAAATTGGCAAAGGTAGTCTGGAGGACGAGTTCATGGAATGCATTCGGGACAGTTTCTTAGAACAATACTTCATGGAACCAGCCAGGGAACAGGCTATTTTAGATCTTGTATTGTGTAATGAGACAGGGTTAATTAGCAATCTCATAGTAAAGGATCCTCTGGGGCAGAGTGATCATAATATGATAGAATTTCACATTAAGTTTGAGAGTGACTTGCCTAATTCCGAAACTACAGTCTTAAACTTAAATAAAGCCAATTACATAGGTATGAGTTGGCTAAGGTAGTTTGGAAAAATAGATTAAAAGGTATGGCGGTAGATAAGCAGTGGCTAGCATTTAAAGAAATATTTCATAATTCTCAACAAAAATACATTCCATTGAGAAACAAAAACTCCAGGTGATCCATCCGTGGCTAACTAAAGAAGTTAAGGATAGCATTAGATTGAAAGAAGAAGCTTATAATGTTGCGAAGAATATTAGTAAGCCTGAGGATTGGGAGAGTTTCAGAAACCAGCAAAGGATGACCAGAAAATTGATAAAAAGGGAAAAAGTAGAATATGACAGAAAACTAGCAAGAAATATAAAAACAGATTGCAACAGTTACTACAAGTATGTAAAAAGGAAGAGAGTAGCAAAAGTAAACATTGGTCCCTTAGAGGCTGAGACAGGAGAAATTATTATGGGGAATAAGGAAATGGCAGAAACGGTAAACAAATACTTTGTATCTGTCTTCACAGTAGAAGACACAAAAAGCATACCAAAAATAGTGGGGAACCAAGGGTCTAATGAGGGTGAGGAACTTAACGTAATTAATGTAAGGAGAGAAAAAATACTAGAGAAACTAATGGGACTAAAAGCCAACAAATCCCCTGGACCTGACGGCCTACATCCTAGAGTTCTAAAAGAGGTGGCTGCAGAGATAGTGGATGCATTGGTTTTGATCTTCCAAAATTCCCTAGATTCTAGAATGGTCCCAGCGGATTGGAAGGTAGAAAATGTAACACCGCTATTCAAGAAAGGAGGGAGAGAAAACACAGGGAACTACAGGCCAGTTAGCCTGACATCAGTCGTCGGGAAAATACTGGAATCCATTGTTAAGGAAGTGGTATCAGGGCACTTAGAAAATCATAACATGATTAGGCAGAGTCAATATGGTTTTATGAAAGGGAAATCCTGTTAGAGTTTTTCGAGGATGTAACTAGCAGGGTAGATCAAGGGGAACCAGTGGATGTAATATATTTGGATTTCCAAAAGGCATTTGATAAGGTGCCACATAAAAGGTTATTACACAAGATAAGGGCTCATGGGGTTGGGGGTAATATAATAGCATTGATAGAAGATTGGTTAATGGACAGAAAGCAGAGAGTAGGGATAAACGGGTCTTTTTCAGGTTGGCAGACTCTAACTAGTGGGGTGACCCAAGGATCAGTGCTGGGACCTCAGCAATTTACAATCTGTATTAATGACCTAGATGAAGGGACCAAGTGTAATGTATCTAAGTTTGCTGACAATACAAAGCTAGGTGGGACAGTAAGCTGTGAGGAGAACACAGTCTGCAAAGGGATATAGATAGACTAAGTGAGTGGGCCGTAAGGTGGCAGATGGAGTATAATGTAGGGAAATGTGAGGTTATTCACTTTGGTAGGAAGAATAGAAAAAAGAATGGGGGTTAAATTTAGTTGGTTGCGCCTCCCGTTAGCGCCTTAAGAGGGTGCTAATGGGGCGCAAAGCAACTAGCGCCCGGGCACGGCGATGTTTGCGCCGCTCGCACAATTAACTAGACATTTTGCGGCGGCGCTAAACACTACCGCTACGATCTCCTGCGCCGGCAGATCGTGACGTCAGTCGAGTGCGCAACGCCCCAGTAGCACCCCGGAATGGATATTGAGTGGCGCCCGCTGCCTTACCGCCTGCCGCTAGCAATGACAGGTTGAGGGGAGCGTTTTGCAGTCAGGAAGGGACTGGGGGAGCGCTATTTAAAGGCGACCGCTTCCTGCCTTTTTTTGTTGGTGACATTTTTGAACCACGCATTCTGAGAGAGAGAGAGAGAGAGAGATTTCTGGAGAGATTCAACGCTGTGTGAAGGAGTTTTGGGTACTGAGCAGCACTTTGCAGGTTCATTTTGATTTGCCCTTCCTTGTATCGACTTAGAAGAGACTGTGGGGGTTGCACTCTGAGCTCTTTCCCTGGCCCTCTCCATTGTTCTTTCCAGCAGATCTGATGTACAGGTCTCTCCAGGCCGAGATTCAAGGCTGCAATGAGCAGGATGTGGATGGAAAGCAAGATCAACCCTCCCCTTTAAGAACTGGTCGGCGCCATTGTGTCTGTGTTCCATTGCTGACTGACATCACATGAGCTTCGCCAGCGCTCTGAGTTAGCGCCTCACTCCTCGGCCTTTGCGCCTTAAGACAGATGTGTAGCGCCTGATTTAGCGCTCCAATCACCTCCAGGGGCGATAAAAGTCAAGTTTGCAGTCGGAAGCGATAATTAACGCCAGGCGCTAATCTTTGCGCCCGGCCGATAATTGCGCCCCAAATGGGGCGATACTGAATTTCTCCCCCAATATCTTTTAAATTGTGAGAAACTTTTAAATGTTGGTGTTCAGAGAGATTTGGGTGTCCTCGTGCAAGAAACACAGAAAGCTAGCATGCAGGTACAGCAAGCAATAAGGAAGGCAAATGACATGTTGGCCTTTATTGCAAGGGTGTTGGAGTATAAGAGTAAGGAAGTCTTGCTACAATCATACAGGGCCTTGGTGAGACCACACCTGGAGTACTGTGCACAGTTTTGGTCTCATTATCTAAGGAAGGATATACTTGCCTTGGAGGCGGTGCAACGAAGGTTCACTAGATTGATTCCTGGGATGAGAGGGCTGTCCTGTGATGAGAGATTGTGTAGAATGGGCCGACACAAGAAGTTTAGAAGAATGAGAGGTGATCTGAAGGGGGTTGACAAGGTAGATGCTGAGAGGTTGTTTCCCCTGGCTGGAGTGTCTGGAACTAGGGGGCATAGTCTCAGGATAAGGAGTCGGCCATTTAAGACCGAGATGAGGAGGAATTTCTTCACTCAGAAGGTTGTGAATCTTTGGAATTCTCTGCTCCAGAGGGCTGTGGATGCTGAGTCTTTCAGTATATTCAAGGCTGAGATAGATAGATTTTTGGACTCTAGGGAATAAAGGGATATGGAGATTGGGCGGGAAAGTGGAGTTGAGATCGATGATCAGCCATGATCTTATTGAATGGCGGAGCAGGCTCGAGGGGCCGTATGGCCTACTCCTGCTCCTAATTCTTATGTTCACCCCTCCACCCTCCTTTATCCCTCCAGCCCTCCACCCTCTCCACCACTCCAACCTCTGCCACCCTCCATCACCCCTCCTCCACCCTTTTCCACTCTCCTTCACCCCTCCATCCTGCTCCACCCTCCTTCACCCCTTCACCCCTTCACCCCTCCATTCCCACATCATATTAAAAGCTAGCTTTAGAATTGTTGTCAAAAGCAGGAACCATTTGGAGTAAGATTGATGATCTAAAATGGCGAGACTGATTGTAGACCCAGTTAAATACATGGGGCTGCGTTTATTTTGAAGTGTGAGTACATGAAAGTTGTACTTTTAAATGAAATGAGCAAAACCTGGTTAGCATACTGCAGTTTGCAGAATTTCTTTTGCAGTGTTTTTACATCAGTTTCAGAAGGTATAAATTATTTTAAATAGCTAAGCTATGTTTAAGTCATCAAATAACTACTGGTGAATTTAAACACTGTCTTAAATTCACAAAGATAAGTACAGATGTCAGGGAACACCATCATCTTCAAGTTCCCTTCCAAGTCACAGACTAACCTGACTTGGACACAGATCATCACATCATCGCCACTGGGTCAAAATCCCGGGATTCGCTGATTCCCTCCCGAACACTGCAGCAACACTCCAAGGCTTCTTCGGCAGCACCTCCCAAACCCGCAACCTCTTCCACCTAGAAGGACAAGGGCAGCAGGCGCATGGGAACACCACCACCTCCAAGTTCCCCTCCAAGTCACACACCATCCTGACTTGGAAATATATCGCCGTTCCTTCATCGTCGCTGGGTCAAAATCCTGGAACTGCCTCCCTAACAGCATTGTGGGAGTACCTTCACCACACAGACTGCAGCAGTTCAAGAAGGTGGCTCACCGCCACCTTCTCGAGGGCAATTAGGGATGGGCAATAAATGCTGGCCTTGCCAGCGACGCCCACATCCCATAAACGAATAAAGCAAAACATCACTGTGGGAGCAGTACCGCCATAAAGACTGCAGCAGTTCAAGAAGCAGGCCAATGACCACCTCTTCAGGGCCTCGCGAGCACTGCACGTATTCCCAAGAACAAATATATAAGAAAAGGAGGGAGGCCTTTTGGTCCATCTAACTCATCCTTCCAGAGAAACCTACAATTTTCCTCCACCAAAGCATCCAACTGCTTCTTGAATGACTCTATAGATTGTGGGTTCGAGCTCCACTCCAGGACTTCAGCACATCGGGGTAGAGTTTCCGGGGCGCGAATTGCGCTGAAAATCGCTCAAGTTTCTCGAAGTGAGGTTATGGTTCAAGCTTCCGCTCAAACCTATTTGCATAATCACAAACGTAAAATCTTCCATGAACCAGCTCAATCGGGCAGCGTTTTAGAACATAATGTTTATTTTCACTTGCATTAAAAAATATTCCTTGATATATTTAAGAGCGGTAACCTGGTGCAGTTTGATTAATACAGCTGACAGTGGGTTAATCACAAAAAATAAGCACTTTTAATCAGTCCACCACCTGTGAGTTACCCGATTTTAAATTACTGAAAATGACTTTAAGAACTATACAGAACCATTGACTAGTTTCATTGGTGTACACTAGTCAGTTTCTTAGTAAATGACATGTCCTTGCGCTTAAAAAAAGGCTTAATTTTAAGAGCCTCCTCGAAGGGCCACAAACAGGCACAATTAGCGGAAACTCGCCCTGCTGACTCATTCAATCTGGAGGCATGGCCAGTTTTGTGGGCGGGGCCAGCTTCCAACGATATGTTTCTTAAACCAGTGCAAAAGATCGCGGAAACGGCATGTAACTTGTGCTTGAAATTCCTTGATCTTTTGTGCTGGTTTGGCCGATTTGAGGCAAAACTCTACCCCATAATCCAAGCTGACACTTCAGTGCCGTACTGAGCGAGTTTGCATTGACGGAGATTTTGTATGTTGGATAAGTCATTAAACCATTTGTTTGTAAAAAGAAATCCCATGAAATTATTCGAAGAAGAGCAGGGGAGTTGTCCCGGTGTAATGGCCAACATTCACTCTTCAACCAACACCACCGAAAACTGATTAACTGGTTAATTAATCTGGTTGTTTGTCGGACCTTGCTGTGCGTAAAGTGACAACACTTCAAAATTAATTCTTTGGCTTGGGACATTCTCAGGACATGAAAGGCACTATATCAATTTTTTTTTAATTTATTCATTCATGGGATGTGGGCGTTGCTGGCAAGGCCAGCATTTATTGCCCATCCCTAATTGCCCTTGAGAAGGTGGTGGTGAGCCGCCTTCTTGAACCGCTGCAGTCCGTGTGGTGAGGGTACTCCCACAGTGCTGTTGGGTAGGGAGTTCCAGGATTTTGACCCAGCGACGATGAAGGAACGGCGATATATTTCCAAGTCGGGATGGTGTGTGACTTGGAGGGGAACTTGGAGGTGGTGGTGTTTCCATGCGCCTGCTGCCCTTGTCCTTCTAGGTGATAGAGATCGCGGGTTTGGGAGGTGCTGCCGAAGAAAAATGCAAGTTCTTTCGCTCTGTAGCAGAGACAGTGGCCACTCTTTAAAGTGCTTGGATGGGTGACGGTGACTCTTTGTTGGCTTTGCTTACGCCTCCATTGCTGACCTTGTTGAGGTCCAGGCCTGTCTCGGAAGTTTTGACTCTGTCAGTGCAATATAGCCAAGGCTCCTTCCACAGACAGACTAATCAATGCAGAATTTCGCACCCGTACCAGAATTTCTACTGTCATTCTCCCCACCCCTTGTTATACTTCCTCAAATAGTTTTTCCTGCTGTAATTAGTTTGGAGCCAGTGCTTGATGTACCAATCCCATTATCTGATCGGAATCCAAATGGTGTCAGGATACCAAGGATAGGATTCTCCTCTTCACTGGAGTATGACGGTGAGGTGGGCCGTGGAGGGACCCTGTACCCTGAGACCGCTGAATCCCCGACCCATTTTTTTTGCAAGGCATTCTCCAGGGAGGGATCGCCACCACGAGAGAGCCTACAAACTATCAGCAACCTGAAGATGTGGTAGTGCTGCAGCACCAGAAGATGTGCCAAGGGACCTTAAGAGGCAGAAGAACCAAAAGGTGAAGAAACCTACCAGTCTTGTAGGCCTCAGCAGATTGAGGCCTACAAAGGTAAGTGCTGGGTCTGAACAGGAAGTAGAGGAGGCCTCTCCTAGGCCCCCTCCCTCCATTTAGAGAAATCGGGACCTTTTTCACAGCTACCCCGAGCCTACTAACACCTTTCACCATGCAGTCCCGGGGAGCAGCAGTAACAGGGATGGCCGCAGGAAAATCCACTGGGAACTCGAGGCCCAGGACCCGGCTCTCATTTACATGCAGCAGGTGGGGAAGAGCAGCCAGTGGGGGTCCTGGCGGAGGCAAGGGGTCGGAGCGGGAGCACAGCAAAAGGCTTTACCACCAATTTTGCCCCTTTTCTGCTGCTATCCTGGCCCATTAGGGAGGAGAAAGCAGAGGAAACCCCAATCTCAAGCCTCTAATCCCCATTATGTGCATATTGTTAATCACCATTCATTTCACACCTTGTGCACTGAATAGTGTTGAAACGTGAAATGCACAGGGACTCTGTAACACCACGATTGGCAGCTCCTTAACCAACTGGTTTTTGCAATTTGGCAGGCTAATAAGCAAGGTGTAAAATGCATGAGGATTACTGAGCTCTAAATCAATGAAGATTTGTGTCACATTCAGATGCAGAACACCAATGACTGGTTTTGGGGTTTTTGAAACAATCCAACAGCTTCATGGTCAGCTTTTCATTGCCAGATTTTTTTTAATTGAATTCAAATTCTCGAACTGCCACTGTGGGATTTTAACTCACTTTCACTGGATTATTAAACCAGGCCTCTGGATTACTAGTCCAGTAACATAACCATTGCACTACCGTTCTCTTGGCAGGACTGGCTTTGGTACATCGGGTATTGGTTACTACTATTGAAGATCTAGTTGCCACGTATCACCGAACTATCTCACTTTGCTCGGTGAGACAGCCACATGTTAAGCCACAACTATTACTGCAAGCGTCTGAGCAGTACATTTGGCATAGAGGCGAAACACAGCAAATTGCTTTTAAACATTTTTTTTTCTAAACAGCCACCAGTTAACTGATGTTTTTATACAGTATCTTTTTAAAATATATTTATTGTACTGAGATTGGGATGTTTCCAAATCCCGAGCAGGTTTGCTGCAGGAACAACATTCTCATGCCACAGAATTTGGTCCGTTTTTAGTGCAGAAAGGGACCTTGAGCTGACGCAGAATTTTAGGGACCTTGACTGTTTGCTTGGGAGCGCCTCTCTCCGACAACCCAGAATCCTACACATACGAGCCTGCCTAAGGAAGGGTGACACCAGCGGTGTTGGAGGGAGTAGCACATCTTTGTCTTGCTGTCTCCGCTCCACGGCAAAGTCCTTTGTCCTTTCCCGCCAACTTCTCAAGGATGTTAGGGCTCAAGACATTTCACATCCAGTCAAGTCAAGAGAGACAGGTCAGCATGTCCCCCAGAGTAGCAGTGGATACAGTGGCTTGAATCTATAAGTTTCTTTATGCTTAACCTTACAACTAGCACTCTCATGCTCTGCCAGGGCTCTGTCCGTCCGGCCAGAGGCAGAAACCCCTGGAGTCAACCACATCTTTGGAAGGTAATTGGGAGTTGGCGTCCAACTGTGCCATTCAAGAGGTGGTAAAGAGTGAGTCTGCCCTTTTGAAATACCACTCGATCAGGCTGCCTGGATGTTTGAAACCATCGATTCAAGGGTCCCACAGAATTAAATGGGGCAGCTCCCAATACCCTTGCTTTATGGTGGAGCCCTTTGCTCTGGATTTCTCGAAAGTCACATTATTCAACTTTTGTGGGATTTGTTTTGCACTTCTCCCCTTTGGGGAGCTTACAAGGATGTCTGCCCAGATTTGCACAAGGGTTCCATTCATAAATGAACCTTATCGGTAGGTAGGTGGGACAGTCCAACTTTCTAGTCAAGTGTTTGGAGGAACGGGTCTCTGCTGACACGAGTCTGATGGTAACATACCTGAGGGCTGGTCTGCAGTCAGTTTGGTCACAGAGACCTGTAAGGCAGAGAGCTTGGCTTTCATGTTGCGGATCCCATCAGCAAAACAGTTTTCCTGTCCTTTTAGGAATTGTTGCATTTGTCGGATGGCAGTTAGGACCTTCTGTCTGTTCAGGCAACCCTACACAATGAAAATAGGAGTGAATTGGAGGTTAGTTCTGACATTCACCGATTTCTCTGCAGCCTTTGACACGGTTGACCACATCACCCTCCTCCAATGCCTTTCCTCCTTTGTTTCACTGTTACCGATCGAATCGTAGCCAGAGCATCTCCAGAAATAGCTTCTCTTCCCTTCCCTAAAATATTACCTCAGAGTCCTCCAAGGATCGATCCTTAGCCCCCTCCTCTTCCTCACCTATATGGTGCCCCAGGTGACATTATCCAAAGACATAGGATCAGCTTCCACATGTATGCTGATGACACCCAGTTCTTCTTCTCCACCACCTGTCTTGACAAATGTTCCCTTTAGTTTTTTTTGGGTGCACGGGCCCTTTAAGGGGCTGCGCAGCCCATTCATAATACCACACATGCGCGGTTTTTCCCGTTTAAAAGCCGGTGAGCCGGCTGCGCTGGAGCTCCAGAGCGTTGCACGGCCGCGCAGCTTAACGGGAACATTGCTCTTGACCCCTCCACTGCCTCTCTGTTGTCAGACTGCTTGTCCAACACCCAGTCTTAGATAAGCCTTAATTTCCTCCAGTTAAACATTGGGAACAAAGCCATCATCTTAGGCCCCCAACCAGAAATTCTGTACCCTTGTCACAAATTCCATCCCCCTCCCAGGCCACTGACTATTCCCAACATCGGACTCCCAAGCTGAGTCTCTGACCCCATATCCTCTCCATTGCAAAGACCACCGCTGACCTCCATCTCCACCTCCATCATATACCTGCCTCCTGCCCTAACTCAGCCCACCTGTCACTGAAACCCGATTCCATCTCTTTGCCAGCTCCAGCCTTAATTGCTCCAATACTCTGCTGGCCGGCCTCCCTCAAATCCTCCACTCTTTGTAAACTTCAGCTGCCCATGTCCTATCCTGTATCAAGTCCCGCTCACCCATCACTCTTGTCCTTGTCTACCTACATTGGCTCCCAGTCCTCCAATTTAAAAGCAAACTATGCGGATGCTGGAAATCTGAAATAAAAACAGAAGATGCTGGAAACACTCAGCAGGTCAGGCAGCATCTGTGGAGAGAGAAACAAAGTTAACGTTTCAGGCCGATGACCTTTCATCAGAGCTGCCTGACCTGCATCTGCATATTTTGTTCCAGCCTTTTCTGTTTTTACCTCCAATTTAATATTCTCATCCTTGTGTTTAAATCCATTTATGACTTTCTTCTCCCTCTCTATGTATCCTCCTCCAGCCCTACAGCCTCTTCCCTACCCGAACTCTCCGTTACTCTGACTCTGGCATTTTATTCATCCC